>PYXC01000185.1:100000-105000 GCA_015244755.2 Tenualosa ilisha | reverse complement strand
CTCTTCTGAGCCTTTTCTAGCCTGTGTTATTATTATTATTATTATTATTATTATGATGGTCTTATGTGATTACAGTATCCTGCTTTTTGATTCTCTGAGCTGTCTAGGCAGATTTGATCAGATTTGTGCTTTCATCCTGTGCGCCGAGACACAATTAACTACTGTACACACAATACCACTGAGTAGCCAGCCCCTCCCTCCCTGCATAAACAAACTAACTACACACAATACCACTGACTAGCCAGCCATACTCACTCCCTGCACAAGCCCTCTAGCCTGTTTCTCAGTTGAGTCCTACTCACTTCCTCTGGTCTTTGTTTAAATGAATCTCCTGGCGAAACATCAGCAGATAACGAGATGTAATCATGCCAAGGATGGAACGAGAGGGAAACATTTTCAAGTCAGTCAATCATCCTGTTCCTGTGGTTTGTGGTGCTGGCAGTTCAAACTCAGTCCTGAAGTGGTGTGTGCTGTCAGTTCAAACTGAATGGGGGGGGGGGGGGGGGGGGGGCTATGGATGCTAGTAGAGTTACTGTGTTATACAATAATAATAATAATGAAGTAACAGAGATTGGAGGAGGGTAAATGACTGAGCTGTGTGTGTCACTTCCTGATGTCAGCACATGAAGAGCCGAATGGGCATAGAAATCTCCGGTGGTCTGACATTGATGACTATCATGAGAGTAATGAGGTAATATCTGCGTGAGAAAGCTGACAAGGTTTTCCAACAGTCTTCCTCCAGCTATTTGTGTCCTTGTGGGGCTGCCTGCCTCACAGTCACATGGAACTGCTCCTGTTGGGAAAGATTATCACACTAAGACACCTAATGAATTCTAATCTAAAAGCTCCCCAGAACAGTTGCTATACTGGTGTCTGTGTGAGTGTCTCTTTGTTGAATGTCGTGTCAACACCGAGTTTTATCAGCCCCAAAACAAGTCAGTAGGGAGAGACAGAGGTTTGGCTGCTGCAAACAGCCAAATGTGATGACCACAGCACTTTTCCCTCATAAAGGCTGGGCTCTAAAACATGCCATCTTTATTCCGCCTCTGTCTTGCTCTGGTCCCCAAACATATTTACACCTTCATTTATGAGACAGATGGTACGACCAATCACGAGACAAGTAAAAAGCAACGCTCGGAAAAACACGTTTCGTATCCATCCAGACGGATGATCTTATTACCTTCTTCATGATGTCCCATCAGTACTCGTCCTCGCAGAACTGTCCAATGAAAAATGAAACAGATACAGATGCACTTTGCAGAAGTAAACCAATTTAGCTTATAGCATATAGTACTACAGGATGCTAATGCTAATGCTAGCTGACTGGTAGGAGGCCAGTTTAGCTTATAGCCTGCACACAAACTCGAAAGGTCTGAAGGCAAGCACAGGATGTGTAGAATAATTCTAAAAAGAAAACCATGTTAAGATGTTTGATCTGAAACAAGAAAAATGGAAAGTATAAATCTGTTTAGTTGCTATACTGCACCAAATATGCGAGCAGCAAAAAAGGTCACTTCCAAAGTGAAACAATCCTTTTATTTTAAAAGTGGGATTTTGTATCTGTGTAAGAATCACCCAGCTCTAAGCTTGGAGAGAATCATGTCAAACACCCATGCCAATGTCTGGCAGAGGTGGCACCAGGAGATTCAGGTAACACCCATGCCAATGTCTGGCAGAGGTGGCACCAGGAGATTCAGGTAACACCCATGCCAATGTCTGGCAGAGGTGGCACCAGGAGATTCAGGTAATAGCCATGCTGTGAAGGACAAGAGAAGTTCATAGACATTATTCACGTAGTAAACCAGTGCAATGGCTGACACAAATGACCCAACATCCAAGGATGTTGTTGGCAAGCTTTTGCACTCCACACTCCACTCTCTGCTCTCCACACTCCACACTCTGCTCTCCACACTCCACTCTGTGCTCTCCACACTCCACACTCTGCTCTCCACACTCCACACTCCACTCTGTGCTCTCCACACTCCACACTCTGCTCTCCACACTCCACACTCCACTCTCTGCTCTCCACACTCCACACTCTGCTCTCCACACTCCACACTCCACTCTGTGCTCTCCACACTCCACACTCTGCTCTCCACACTCCACACTCCACTCTCTGCTCTCCACACGCCACACTCCACTCTCCACACTCCACTCTCTGCTCTCCACACTCCACACTCTGCTCTCCACACTCCACACTCCACTCTCTGCTCTCCACACTCCACACTCTGCTCTCCACACTCCACACTCCACACTCTGCTCTCCACACTCCACACTCTGCTCTCCATACTCCACACTCCACTCTCTGCTCTCCACACGCCACACTCCACTCTCTGCTCTCCACACTCCACACTCTGCTCTCCACACTCCACACTCTGCTCTCCACACTCCACTCTCTGCTCTCCACACTCCACACTCTGCTCTCCACAATCCAACACTCCACTCTCTGCTCTCCACACTCCACTCTCTGCTCTCCACACTCCACACTCAGCACTCAATATAAATAAATGTTGGGCACCCAGGTGTGTATAAGGACACACATTTTCTTTCTTTGGGAGCGTGATCTCAGGATCCTAGCTCCAGTTTGTGATGTTAGTTTTCTGACAGAATAAACCGTATTTTTGCACTCAACTCTTTTTCTTCCGGAACAAGCTTCAGTTCAATGGTTATAATGGTGAATTTTTGGAACATTGTGCACAAAGTATGTTTTTGAACGTCATCAGAAATTTTGCACAGCAGATGCTAATGCTAATGCTAACACTAGCTGCCTGGCAATAAAATGCTCTGAGTAGTTCTGGGCTGCTAGCAGTGCTGCTAAGCTGCTGGACTGTCCGTTTGCTAATTACTCTTCATTTCCATAAACATGACAGCTAGACATTCGGCTGGACAAACCTCCCACCATCGAGCACTGAGAGCGTTTTCACAAGGGGCCCAGGCTAAACGGGACAGTCAGGCCAGAGAGGGGGAGCGGCTAATTAGCTCAGAGTGGAGATTTAATTCAGTCCGAAGCATGAGAATGACTTTCCCCCTGATTAAGTTACGATGACTTGGCCTCAAACTGCCAACATCGTCACATAAGATCTTAATTGTGCTAATGAAATGGCCTTCCTCAGCCTCCGTCTCTGCAGCCTGGGATGAGATGCTCAAATAGACAGCAATATGAGACAATGAGAGAGAGAGAGAGAGAGAGAGAGAGAGAGAGAGAGAGAGAGAGAGAGAGAGAGAGAGAGAGATGACTCTGGCTAAGAAACACCCCCCCCCAAAAAACATCATCAGCTGCCCATGTTCTCAGTTCGCCAAAGAAGAGAATGGAGAGTGAGAGCCTAATCTAAAATTCAGATGCTGCAAAATCTGTCTTCAAAGAATTGAGACTCCACCTCATGCCACTGCTCTGCCAAGTGTAGAGCTCTCACTGATGAGATGGACTCAGGAGCAACACTCTGTCTCTGCTAAGGCAGCTTCACACTTTTGATGGCATTCTCTCTGCTTACCTGAATGTTTTGAACTAACCACTCTTCTTGAGGTGCACGTGTGTGTGTGTGTGTGTGTGTGTGTGTGTGTGTGTGTGTGTGTGTGTGTGTGTGTGCGTGTAAGCATGTACATATGTAATTGACATCAAGAGAGAGAGAGAGGGAGACAGAGGGGGGGGGGAGAGAGAGACATAAACAAAGAAAGAAAGAAAGAGAGAGAGAGACTCTACTTCCATGTCTCACATTCAGTCAGTATGTGTTGTCATGTCCCAGCAGCAAGAAATAGGCAGCAACAACAACAACAACAACAACAACAACAACAACAACAACAACAACAACAATAACAATAACAATAACAATAATAATCTAGACTCTTTTGATCCTGTGAAGAAAATTTGGTCTCAGCATTTAACCCAATCGTGAATTAGTGAAACACACACACACACTGTGAAGTGAAGTACACACTAACCCGGAGCAGGTGACTGCCTGCTATAGCAGCGCCCAGGAAGAAGTGAGGGGTTAGGGGCCTTGCTCAAGGGCACTTCAACCTAGGTCCCTTCGGTTACAAGCCCTAACCAGTAGCCATGTAGGCCTACACATGTCCTGCTCAGGTGTAAGTGTGTGATAAATCCCACGTGACAGGTGATACGTGCGGCTCCATGTGACAGGCGATATGTGAGGCTCCAGACTCCAGGCGATACGTGCGGCTCCATGTGACAGGCGATATGTGAGGCTCCAGACTCCAGGCGATACGTGCGGCTTCATGTGACAGGCGATATGTGAGGCTCCAGAATCCAGGCGATACGTGCGGCTCCATGTGACAGGCGATATGTGAGGCTCCAGACTCCAGGCGATATGTGAGGCTCCAGACTCCAGGCGATACATGCGGCTCCATGTGACAGGCGATATGTGAGGCTCCAGACTCCAGGCGATATGTGAGGCTCCAGACTCCAGGCGATACGTGCGGCTCCATGTGACAGGCGATATGTGAGGCTCCAGACTCCAGGCGATACGTGCGGCTCCATGTGACAGGCGATATGTGAGGCTCCAGACTCCAGGCGATACGTGCGGCTCCTTTAGGTTGGAGAGACGCGTGTGGTTGCAAAATTACTCCCAATCTGCAATGTTAGAATGAAAAACACCATCTGGGGTAAAACACACACACACACAACCTCTATTTCAATTTGAATTTGCATGAAGGCATCTGCATGACTGTCTATGGAGACATCTGCATGACTGTCTATGGAGAAATCTGCATGACTGTCTATGGAGTATGGGGACATCTGCATGACTAGCTCTGGAGACACCTGCATGACTTTCTATGGAGACATCTGCATGACTATCTACGGAGACATCTGCATGACTGTCTCTGGAGACATCTGCATGACTGTCTATGGAGTATGGAGACATCTGCATGACTGTCTATGGAGACATCTGCATGACTGTCTATAGAGACATCTGCATGACTGTCTCTGGAGACATCTGCATGACTGCCTATAAAGTATGGAGACATCTGCGTGACTGTCTCTG
>PYXC01000185.1:85000-95000 GCA_015244755.2 Tenualosa ilisha | reverse complement strand
TTTGGTGGGAGGCCAAGATGGCGTGAAGTCTACACAAGAGCGCTGAGTTCACTTGACCACAGCATGGCAGACGCCTCTAGCGCTCTGGCTCAGGGCACCTAGGGTAACCCTAGGGTGCATTTGATTTGATTTGAATAATCCGTTTGATTTGATTATTGTACAGAATATCCTCTGGTCTTTCATTTGTGCTGCACGTATGTCGAGACCAGAGTGTGAAAAGTCAGACACAGGATGTGCAACTACTAAAAAACACCTAAGAAAACAAAATCAAAAAAATAATAAAATAAAAACAAAAATGACCACAACAACTTTTATTTTTTGTTCCCAAAGTGCAAGCATGTTAAGTGTCCATGCTGATTAGTGTTGTCTGTGTGTGTGTGTGTGTATGTGTGTGTGTATTGTCTGTGTATGTGTTTATATGCTGATTAATGCTGTCTGGTCTGCTGCATCTGAGATCGTTGAGAGAAGGCTGTAAACACTTAAACACTAACCATTAAGCCAGGCAATGTGTGTGTGAGTGTGTGTGTGTGTCCTAATTAAACTGAGTAGAAGGTTCATCTCTTGGCTTTTCTTCATTGGGAAAGTGAAGCGTTCATCTTCAGTAAGTGCGTCCACTGAATGCAATTAACCTGAAATTCCAAACAAATAAAGAGCACATTAACCTATAAGCATGTTTACTGGAGGAGGCTAAATTGCTTCTGATTATCTGTATGGGACTTAGTCAGTGAAATATGGCTTTAATGGACGGGGCAGCGCTCAGACCACCATGGGGTGCACATCACACACAGGGCCAGTAACTCCAGAGCGCTCTATGTGTGTGTGTGTGTGTGTGTGTGTATGTGGCATTGGCACATCCCAATATCCCAGAGCACACTCCAGTTTGCCAGTTACTGAAAGAGAGAGAGAGAGAGAGAGAGAGAGAGAGGTAAAGAGGAGGAAAAAAAAATCTTGAATTCCCTTAAAAAAATATCTTGTGTCTGACACGTGAACTGCTGTCACCCCTCTATATTTCATGCAGTCATGCTCCAGATAGTGTCTGATTCTGGAGGAATGTGTGTGTGTGTGTGTGTGTGTGTGTGTGTGTGTGTGTGTGTGTGTGTGTGCTATCCTGAGAATCGCATCATTTAGGTCCTTTAAAGCATCTTCTCTTGCCTAGGAGGGAGGGGCATTAACATGGAAGTACCAGGATGGAATGGGTCAGCTTTAACATGGAGGCCTCTATATTACAGGAACCAGGAGGGAATGGGTCAGCTTTAACATGGAGGCCTCTATATTAGAGGAACCAGGAGGGAATGGGTCAGCTTTAACATGGAAGCCTCTATATTACAGGAACCAGGAGGGAATGGGTCAGCTTTAACATGGAGGCCTCTATATTAGAGGGACAGCCAGCTGGGCTTGTGCTTCTCACATATTGGATTAAACATCCCTATAGACTTACAGTGGGGCTTTTAGATGTCTGTGTCTGTGCAAAATGTGTAGCAATCATCAGAGCTTCAAGATTAACAGCTTTTTATTTTCATTAATGATTCAGATGACAACAATTGGTATTTCTACTTTTTGTTATGTTCTAGTTTGAAGTTTTTAGCAAGAAAACATGAGGGAATTGTGAATGTGTGTGTGTGTGCTTGCAGGCATTCGTGTGTGTGTGTGTGTGTGTGTGTGCGTGTGTGTGTGTGTGTGTGTGTGTGTGTGTGTGTGTGTGCGTGTGTGTGTGCGTGTGCGTGTGTGTGTGCGTGTGTGTGTGCGTGTGTGTGTGTGCGTGTGTGTGTGTGCGTGTGTGTGTGTGTGCGTGTGTGTGTGTGTGTGTGTGTGTGTGTGTGTGTGTGTGTGTGTGTGTGCGTGTGTGTGTGTGTGTGTGCAGAGCGAAAGAAGAAGACGAGGGTGGTTGGGCAGTAAGCAGTGTGAAGCAGCTTATGTTTAATTGCTTGTGGTGGCAGTCAAAGTCAATATGGTGGTCAATGGCCCATGCAGCCTGTGGGTTCATTTCCCCTAATTACTCGACATGGCCTGGGCTCTGCACACGTGTCTCATAACTCAAATAATAAGAGAGGTGGCGGGAGGAGGCCCGGCGAGGCCAGGCGAGGAGCAGAGCGGGGTGTTGCAGTGCGGTGAGGCAGCCAAACTGGGAAAATAAAGGAATCGATGCGGTGGCTCGGCTCAGCCCGACAGCACGGCTTCGGTCTGCAGGATGAGTAACGGCAGGGTGCGGAGCGGGTCACGCGTGCCAGTCGATGCCGCTTGGACAGAGAGGGTCCGCTAGCTCACTCATCTTGGGGTGGAAGCAGTCTGAATGCACACAAACAGTTTCTGCATGCTGGGGCCTCCGGCATCTTCCTGTATTGGGTAACAATGCTAACTAGTTAGCTTAAACTAATGGCATTATTCCAGAGATAAGGAGAACTACAGTCTGTATTCAGACCAAAGACAGACCCCATGAATCAGCCTGAAACCCAAACATTAGCCAATCAGCTGCCATAGGACACCCAATAGGGTTGGGGTTAGGGTTGGGGTTAGGGTTGGGGTTGGGTTTAGGGTTAGGGTTAGGGTTAGGGTTGGGGTTAGGGTTGGGGTTGGGTTAGGGTTAGGGTTAGGGTTGGGTTGGGGTTAGGTTTTAGCTGGAAGTGCCGGGGGTAGCACCTGGTTTTTGGCAAACAACTTTGGCTGAATTAGTCGCAGAGTCATGAAACAATAACGCCCCCCCTACTAATTCATTGGTGGGCTTTCCAACTCCACCAGCCACGAGTCTCTCCGAGCTGGCGCTGCTGAGATAGGGCAATATGGATGAGGGCGAGCGCTTGTATTTTGTTCATGCTGCCAAAGACACACTGGCACTAATAAGAGAAAATCTTATCAAAGCCCGCCAGAGACTGGCTACCATGGGTTCGATCCCCATATGGGCCAATCTCTCTCAAAGATGTTGCCAGAGGACGTCTTTGCAAATGCCCGTGAAGGGCGTTTGGCCTTTCCACGAGGAAACTGCATGACTTTAGTAGTAGCGGCCGGTCCCAGTATTGGTGGCTCGGGCAGGCATGACCTCGGACAGGTTCGGCACATGCGTTCGTTCACCATCAGATTGCCGTGCTGTTTGCTTTTTGTATGAAGTCTGGCTAGCTCAGTCAGTAGCATGTGAGACGCTTAATTTCAGGGTTGTGGGTTCGAACCCCACGTTGGGTGTAGATTTTCGCTCGCGGCACATCAGAAACAAAACTTTCCTGGCTGCCTCCATCTTCTGGGGGGGAAAAGAAAGTCTCCGGCACATCCTTGACAGAGAGGCCTCGGGGAGCCCACGGCACAGGAGAATGTGGGAGTCGATCCCGCTACCTATATTATCTATGATAAGCAAGCCCATTTGAGCTAATTCCTCATGCTGTACGTAACTAGCTGAAGCCCTGGCTAGCTCAGTTGGTAGGGCATCAGGCTTCTAAGTTGACGGTCCAGGGTTCAAGTCCCTGTTCAGGTGCTTCCCTTCTGCCCCTCAAAAACCTGATGAAAGGCAAAAATCCCTGTACACACGTCCAAAAAAAAAAAAAAAACATGGCTGCAACATGTAGCCTGTCTTCACGATAAACTATTGGCCTTTCAACATAAACACTGACACTTGCAACTTGCAACCACATACAGCTACATTTCCTCAGCACCTACACAACTTCCTGAGTAGAATTGGAGACACAAGGGATTGAACCCCAGAGTCTCATACATGCAAGGCATGCGCTCTACCACTGAGCTACATCCCCCTTCGGCTGCTCTCACTGGGCAGAAATTTCCCAGGCTCATTGAGGATTGATGGACTTTGTACACGTAAAAAAAGGTTGCGGTGCTTTACAAATCAAGACGGGCAGATGCAAATGTTTGCGCCTGAGAAGAGCGGTGTATTTAAAGATGCCGGGGATTGAAACCAGGACTTCATACATGCAAAGCATGCACTCTACCACTGAGCTACATCCCCATCAAACACTACCAAGAGACAGCAGTCATGATTAAGACAAAGGCATTGCAATCTTGGAATAGCTGTTTGCAAGGACGACTTTACTTGTCAACAGATAGCTCAGTTGGAAAAGCATCAGACATCCAATCTGAGGGTGAAGGGTTCAAGTCCCTCTAGATGCTTTCCTTCTGTTCCCCACCAAGAATCGAACAAGAGGCCTCATTCATGCAAAGCATGTGCTCTACCACTGAGCTACATGCCCTTTGGCCATTAGCACCAGGCAGGGATTTCTCAACTAGTAGCTCATTGAGGATTCATGGCCTTTGGTCGTAAGTGTTGAAACAGGTTGCCTTACATGTCTAGACGGGCAAAAGCAAAAGGCCCTTTCAATGTAAACATTGACACCAAAACACCAGCGAGTCACAACCAAGACATTACAGCCCATTCTGCTTTCAGTAATTGAAAGCATTGCATTTCTATGTTGAGGGAGATTGCAGTCCGTTACGAGTGGTGAAGCGCTGCGTGCCTTACACTACAACTCTGAAATGGTCTGTGTTGTGTCAGTGCAGAAAAACGCTGGATATAGCGTTTTGGAACCAAAATCTTCATTTCCTACATGAGAACCTTTACTACATGAGAACATCTACTACAGTACATGAGAATATCTACTACATGAGAACCTCTACTACATGAGAACATCTACTACAGTAAATGAGAACATCTACTACATAAGAACATTTACTACATGAGAACATCTACTACATAAGAACATTTACTACACGAGAACCCCTACTACAGTACGTGAGAACCTCTACAACAGTACATGAGATCACCTACTATATGAGAACATCTACTACATGAGAACATCTACTACATGAGAATCTGTACTACAGTACATGAGAACATCTACTACATGAGAACATTTACTACATGAGAACATCTACTACAGTACATGAGAACATCTACTACATGAGAACCTCTACTACATGAGAACATCTACTACAGTACATGAGAACATCTACTACATGAGAACATCTACTACATGAGAATCTGTACTACAGTACATGAGAACCTCTACTACATGAGAACATCTACTACATGAGAACATCTATTACATGAGAACATCTACTACATGAGAACATCTACTACAGTACATGAGAACATCTGCTACATGAGAACATCTACTACATGAGAACATCTACATCTAATTTTTGTGTAGAAAAAAAAGGCAAAATGGGACCCAGCCGTGTTCTAACAGCAGTTCTAACAGACTTTATAGAGGAGTGTGTTTGTTTTTTTGTGTGTTTCACATGTTGCACGTTGTACCTGGTTGGCTACGATACAGTGCTTTGCCAATATGAGCACACACACACACACACACACACACAGACATGCACACCAGCACACACACATGCACACACACACACACATACTGAGAGGAAGAGAGATGTTATGTTCTTCCAAAGCTGAGAGACTCAGGCAATTGCATACTAAGTGCTGTGTGTGTTTCATAAATGCCCATTTAGCCCAGGGGTGCAGGCTGCAGAGGTACAAAGATGTAGCACAATGTCATGTTGCATTTGGATCCAAAGATGCCACTTGGGGGGTGCAGAGACACCAGTAGCCCCCTCTCTCTCTCTCTCTCCACCCCACCTCTAGGGAAGCCCTCCAGCCCAGCATCCACCCCTTGGCTGGCAGCTGCGTGGATGCGTATTTAATTCTGCACTCCTGTCATGCAAATGACATATGATTTGGGGTTTTGTGGGTTAATTATCTCACTGGTTCCAGGGATGGTGAAATGGCCTTAGAGGAATGCAGCTTTGAACACACTCACACACAGAGTGTGGGTTGGATCTGAGGCAGTTTGGGGTGCTTGAAGTTCCTGTTGTTCGAAAAATATCTTATTTCTTTTAATTTCCCTGAAGAGACTATGGATAAAAATATCTGATTTCTTTTGATTTGCCCAAACAGCTTTCGAATAAAATCTTTGAATAACATCTGAATAACGTCTGAACAAAATCTCCTCTGAATGTCACCTCCATTACTGTGTCTCTCTTATGAGATAACAACACTGTCACTATCATTCTCTTTTGGAGTGAATATTTCAAAACAACTTTATCTCAAATTAAAATGGTTTAATGAACCTAATGAACCAGGTTATACCTGTTATGTCCAAGTGGATTTGTGGGATTTGCTTTGATCTCTCCTCTTGCAGGATGTCGCTCTCATGTTGCTAATCTTTCTCTTGCTGCTTCATTGGGTGCTCCGCCGTAGAAAAGGGGTGCTGTTCCCTCTTCATTGGGTGCTCCGCCGTAGAAAAGGGATGCTGTTCCCTCTTCATTGGGTGCTCCGCCGTAGAAAAGGGGTGCTGTTCCCTCTTCATTGGGTGCTCCACCGTAGAAAAGGGATGCTGTTCCCTCTTCATTGGGTGCTCCGCCGTAGAAAAGGGGTGCTGTTCCCTCTTCATTGGGTGCTACACCGTAGAAAAGGAGTGCTGTTCCCTCCTCATTGGGTGCTCCGCCGTAGAAAAGGGGTGCTGTTCCCTCTTCATTGGGTGCTCCGCCGTAGAAAAGCGGTGCTGTTCCCTCTCCATTGGGTGCTCCGCTGAAGAAAAGGGGTGCTGTTCCCTCTTCTGAGGCTACTGCACTGCACTTCACCCCCTAGTCACCCCCTTTGCCGTCATTCACTCCGGTGGCAGCACTCTGCCTCATCACCCCCTTTGCCGTCATTCCCGCTGGCCAGCGTGAGAGGTTGGCATGGGAACTCTCTGCATAACTTCTTTCTATTTGATCTTTATGTCCATTGTTTTGGGGGAGGTTTGCATCTCTTCCTTGAGAAGTTGCGTGAGGAGTTGGCATGGTCTTGTCATCGGACTGTTGTTTGTTGTGTTGTTTGGGCCTACTTTTATCTTATGTTTTTGCTTGGTTTCATTTGATATTGCTGGTCTTTTTGTTAATCAAGCCATCATTTCCTCTTCTCAACTAATTTCACTATTTTTATATGTTAACAATTTTTCTCTTAATAAATTCTTTAGATATTATATTTTCGTCGTTTGGGAGACGTTCGTGATGTGTGCACACCCGGACTGGCATGAGACACAAACATAAACTGTGAATTAAAACAAACAACACAACTCACTACACACCTGCAAACATTACTGGATATTATTCTACACTAGCAAAGGCAACGCTACCTAAAGGCCATCAGTCCCAGGGTTGGTAGAACTGAGCAGCTGCTCTCTCAACTCCAGTGTTTGCCAAATGCCAGCTTTATTCTCTCTCTCTCCCTCTCTCTCTCTCTCTCTCTGGCTCCCCATACTCTAGCTGTCAGTCAGTGAGAGAGGTGAGGGACAGCATGACAACAGCTTGGTAATAATCTCATCTCTGGAGATGTTTCTTCCTCTCCTCTCCTCTCCTCTCCACCTCCCCCTCTCCTCTCCTCTCTCCTCTCTTCTCCTCCTCTCTCAGCAGCGGTGGTGGGGGTGCGGTCCAGGCTGGCCTGGGGGGAAGCCCAGAGGACAGGAGGTGATTGGAGGGCTGATATCTGATCCTGGGAGAACAGGGAGGTGATTGGAGGGCTGATATCTGATCCAGGGAGAACAGGGAGGTGATTGGAGGGCAGGAAGTGTTTGATTTAATGACAAGGCCAGAGTTCTATCCAGCTGCTCAGGGCTATCAGTACTACAGGGATATGGCACACCATCAAAGAGCTTTTCACCCACATACACAAACACATGCACGCACACACACACACACACACACACGCACATGCATACATATGTATAGGCATCATCTTCATTTTCTCATACTTTCTAGTGCACGCGGACTCTTTCTTGCAGTAGAGGCTTCTGTGTTCACATTCACACACACACACACACACACAACATAAAAACACACACACTGAAACATTCTTGCTGTAGAATCTTGTGTGTGTTCATTAAGCTCATTATCTTTGGATTTCATGATGTCTCTCAAAGGACTTTATGTAAAGTCAACATTTTTATCATGAGTTCTGGAGCTGCTCCACATTAACTCACCACTCTAGAATATCATACACACACACACACACACACACACACACACTATAAATTTGTGGCGTGTGTGTGATACTCTAGCATAGTGTGTGTGACATTCTAGCATGGTGAGTGTGATATTCTAGTGTGTGTGTGTGTGTGTGTGTGTGTGTGTGTGTGTGTGTGTTATACACCATTGGAGGGAAAAGGCCATCCAGACATGAGCCAACAAGCCAATGGTGGGAAGGAGGGAGGACGTGTTAATGGTTGAGAGCGAAAGAAAGAAGAGAGAGAGAGGGTACGAGAATGCACCTGGGAGGGAGGGATAGAGAGGCATGGATGGAAGGATGAAAGGAACAAGGGACAGAGAAGAGATGGGCTGGCTAGCCATGGCTGGAGGCCACCTCAACTGGACTAATGTTGCGTAGCCCTACAGCACCTGCAGCCCGATGCCCACCCAACTGAGCACCCAATGGCCCGTCCGTCTGTCCAGCTGGACCACTCCAGAGGGCCCTGGGCCAGTTGTTGTTTGTGTGGCATCTCTAAGGCATGGGCCAGGCAGAGAGATACACCAATAACTGCACACACACACACACATAGACACACATAGACAAACAGACAGAGGGACACTCCATTAACCTCAGCAGGACAGACAGACAGACAGAAAGACAGAGAGATACACCACTGACCTCCAAAGGAGTGCACACAGACAGACAGACAGACAGACAGGCAGAAAGATAGAGAGATACACCATTGACCTCCGTAGAGTGCACATAGACGGTCAGACAGACAGGCAGAAAGATAGAGAGATACACCATTGACCTCCAAAGGAGTGCACACAGACAGACAGACAGACAGGCAGAAAGATAGAGAGATACACCATTGACCTCCATAGGAGTGCACACAGACAGACAGACAGACAGGCAGAAAGACAGAGAGATACACCATTGACCTCCGTAGAGTGCACATAGACGGTCAGACAGACAGGCAGAAAGATAGAGAGATACACCATTGACCTCCATAGGAGTGCACACAGACAGACAGACAGACAGGCAGAAAGACAGAGAGATACACCATTGACCTCCGTAGGAGTGCACATAGACGGTCAGACAGACAGGCAGAAAGATAGAGAGATACACCATTGACCTCCAAAGGAGTGCACACAGACGGACAGACAGACAACCAGAGAGATACACCATTAACCTCTGTAGGAGTGCACATAGAAAGACAGGCAGACAGACAGGCAGGCAGAGAAACACTGCATTCAGTACTGTGCTGAAGACAGACAGACAGACACACAATTAACCTCTGTAGAAGTGCACATGGGCAGACAAACAGACAGACAGACAGGCAGACAGACAGCCAGAGAGACAGACAGGGAGACACTCCGTTCACTTTAGTAGGGCTGAAGACAGACAGACAGACGTGTGCGTACACACACATACACAGGCTGGAGAAACACACACTGCGTAATGGGTTTCATGGCACCCACACACACACACACACACACACACACATAAACACACACACACACACAGAGTCACAGACACACACACAGACTGGAAAAACGAACACTGCTTGTCATGGCATGCGCACGCGCACACACACACACACACACACACACACACAGGCTGGAGAAACGAACACTGCGTGTCATGGCTCCAAATTTGACTCACCAAATGCAGCTGAGCCATCTAACACACACTTATGCACAAGCAGAAGCAACATTGTGTGTGTGTGTGTGTGTGTGTGTGTGTGTGTGTATGTTTATTCACTCATAAAAGATATATGGTGTGTCATGGTTGTGATGGCCCTGTAGAGCAGTCTATGATTGCCTTGTTCCTCTCAGTCAGCAGGGATGGTGCTTGTGGGCGTGGTCAATGGTTCCATTGTAAATTGGTCGCACCGGCGCGCAGGTGTGGCTGATCCCTGTTTGAAGCATCCGGACTCATCATTCGCTCTCGACACCCGCCAGGAGGCTGCTCTTGCGGCTGCTCTTTCTTTTGTTTGATTATGCAACATGCCACACACACACTCACCACATTACATTCACTCACCCCCAA
>PYXC01000185.1:40000-67500 GCA_015244755.2 Tenualosa ilisha | reverse complement strand
ACACACACAGACAGAGCTGTCAGATTACTGCGGCCAGAAGCTCTGCACTCCTCTTATCAGATCCCAACACAACCCTGCACAGCTCAGGGAGATATATTAGATTCATACTCCATGTGTGGTGACTCTGGATGGATGAGCTTTTCTGTGTGTGTGTGTGTGTGTGTGTGTGTTAAGGGAAATATTCACACGTGTGTCGGCTGTAGATCGATGGGCTTCTGTGTGTGTGTGTGTGTATGTGTGTGTTTTCAGGGAAATATTCATATGTGTTTTGGCTGTGGGTGGATAGGCCTGTGTGAGAGTGTGTGTACATTTGTGTGTCAGCTTTGGTGCATAGACCTGTGTGTGTGTGTGTTCATATGTGTGTCGGCTGTGGATGGATGAGCCTGTGTGTGCGTGTGTGTGTTTGTGTGTTCATATGTGTGTCGGCTGTGGATGGATGAGCCTGTGTGTGTGTGTGTGTGTTTGTGTGTTCATATGTGTGTCGGCTGTGGATGGATGGGTCTCTCCACTAGCCTCTAGTAGGGATCTTCCTCCTACTGTATCTCTCTCTTCCTCCCCCCCCCCCACACACACACACAAACACACACTCACTGTATCTCTCTCCTCCTCACACACAGACACACCACTGTATGTCTCTTCTCCTAACACACACACACACAGTATCCCCCGCCCACCCACGCACACACACACACAGTATCCCCCGCCCACACGCACACACACACACACACACACACACACACTGTCTCCTGCTCGGTAAGATGGTGATTTCCATGGCTGTGGATGGCTGTTCTATTACCTCATGGAGGCCGAACCTGAGTGTCATTCTGGACTCCACTTTTTCGTTGCAGTCACACGTCAAAAACGTCCCCAAATCTGCCCTCTACCATTTGAGAAGCAACTCTAGACTCTCAATCTCCACCTGAGAAACATCTCTAGACTCTCACTCTCCACCTGAGAAACATCTCCAGAGTCACTCTCCACCTGAGAAACATCTCCAGAGTCACTCTTCACCTGAGAAACATCTCTAGACTCTCACTCTCCACCTGAGAAACATCTCTAGACTCTCACTCTCCACCTGAGAAACATCTCCAGAGTCACTCTCCACCTGAGAAACATCTCCAGAGTCACTCTTCACCTGAGAAACATCTGTAGACTCCAGCCCTCACTCTCTGACTCAGTATCAGAGACTCTCATTCTCTCCTTCAACTCATCCCACTTGGACTATTGCAGTGCCATCCTGTCTGGCCTGCCATCAAGGCCCTTGATAGACTGCAATATGTCCCAAACTCTGGACTGCTTCAAGGCCCTTGATAGACTGCAATATGTCCCAAACTCTGGACTGCTTCAAGGCTCCTAACTAGGTGGTGTTGGGCAAGCTACTCAGAAAATGGAGTTAACTAAGTTACTCCTCATCAGATGAAGCTCCACTACACTACAGCTACCTGAAGAGAAAATGGAGTTAACTAAGCCACTAAGTTACTCCTCATCAGATGAAGCTTCACTACACTAAAGCTACCTGAAGAGAAAATGGAGTTAACTAAGTTACTCCGCATCAGATGAAGCTTCACTACACTAAAGCTGCCTGAAGACAAATGTAGCAAGCTAAGTTACAGTGGCTGAAGTAGTTTACTACATGCGAAGCTATTTTATAATTTAATACTACAAAACATTTCAACTCCTAAAAAGGCCTATAAATAAATGAAATGATCCAACCTTCTGCTAAGATTCTTTTAGTTACCAAACTAATAGGTCTCTCCAATAGACATACATTATGAACTAACTAATGGTGAGTAATTGTACTTTTATATTGGGAAAAGGTATTGGTATCATAATCACTGGGTGTTATTGCCACATTCCTTGCCCAGGATAGAATATATGGGAGAACAGTATGTACAGTGTTTACTTTATTGGGTCCTGAGAAAACACATGATTTCCTTACGGTTATATTGTATTTCTTATGATGCCTACAGCGTTTTTACAATAGTTCTATGATTTCTTCTATCATTTTACTATTAAAATATAAATATTTTTATTATGGCACCTTTCATGCAACAAATGCATCACATCATTGCAAAGAACTGATCTTTCATGCATGACCTAGATGGAAGATTTGCTGCTGTGAGCTGATGCTGTTGAAAAGCTACTACACTACATGGCAAAGAGAACTAAACGAATGAAAAGCTATCGGATTCCGAAAATAGCTTCACTCCAGCCACGCTACTCAGAGATGTAGTTAAACTAGTAGCAGGCAGAATGCCCTAGCCTGTCTGTCAGACTGTCTGTCTGCCTGTCTGTCTGTTTAGTTATCTCAGCTCTTGGATAACCCACTTAAATTATTCACCTGTTTTTATTTATTTTATTTTTTTTCATTTATTTATTAATATTTCCCTCCACTTGCTTCTTCTTCTTCTTCTTGTGCTCCTCGGAGAATATCCACTGATTTGAGATGCATGACATTATTGATTGAAATTGTAAATCTTCTCATGTGGTTGCAGTGGAAAGGAAACTCATTCAAAAATGTCATTTATAAATAACCCTTCAGAAATGGGATGATTTTTTTTCAAAGATGACTGGAGAGTGGTCTCAGCTCAACGGAGTTAAGTGCAACATCTTTGACAGATACAGAAGAGATTTCTGATTAAGAAAATGAATCGGATAAAATGTCAAATGTCAAATCATTCTCAGTGGAGCTCTCCTGAGTATTGGAAGACAGAAAAAGAGATAAGAGGACAAAGAGAGAGAGAGAGAGATGGAGAGAGAGAGAGAAATAGTACAAAAATACGATCTAGGAATAAAAGTACTTTTGCTCACTTCAAAAGAAATGCAAATTCGATGCAGACCTGGATAGTATAAGTCTTACAGAAAAGGAACTAAGACACATGCGCACATTCAGAAGACATCACATTACTGTAATGAGCCAATCACACACACACACACACATAAATTTAAAAGATGGAATCCATTATACTTGATCCTTTTAAGGAGACACACACACAGTGGGTAGCTGATATCTTCACATATAAGCAACATAAAGCAAAGCACAGTCAAATTGACTGGTGTTTAGCAGATACTTTAAAAGCTTTCCAAAGTGACCCAGTAAAACCCCTCCCGCAACATGGGGATCGGCAATCCAACCCAGGTCACCTAAACAAGCAGTGGAACCGCTACTCCATCACACCCTCATCAACAAGTACAAGTACAAGCAAAGGAAAGGAGAGAGAGAGAGAGAAAGATTTGGGGATGGATGGAGGGAGAGAGAGGGCAAAGGGTTTGAGAATGGACTGAATGAATGAAACAGTCAGTGGATGGAGAGAGAGAGAGAGAGAAGGATTTGGGAATGGATGGAATGAAGGAAAGTGTGAGTGGAGGAGGAGAGAGAGAGAGGTATGGGGATGAATGGACTGAATGAGTGAGTGGAAGGAGAAAGAGAAAGGTTTGGGGATGGATGAACAGAATGAATGAAAGAATGAGTGGAGGGAGAGAGAGAGAAAGGTTTGGGAATGGATGTAATGAAAGAAAGAGTGAGTGGAGAGAGAGAGAGAGAGAGAGGTTTGGGGATGGATGAATTTCTCCTCTTAGCTTGAGGAGCAAGTAGCAACATAGCAGTCCAGTAGGACTAACAGGACTAATCTCCAGCAAGGGGCTAAATGCAGTCCAGTAGGACTAACAGGACTAATCTCCAGCAAGGGGATAAATGCTGTCCAGTAGGACTAACAGGACTAGTCTCCAGAAAGGGGATAAATGCTGTCCAGTAGGACTAACAGGACTAGTCTCCAGAAAGGGGATAAATGCAGTCCAGTAGGACTAACAGGACTAATCTCCAGAAAGGGGATAAATGCAGTCCAGTAGGACTAACAGGACTAATCTCCAGAAAGGGGATAAATGCAGTCCAGTAGGACTAATAAGACTAATCTCCAGCAAGGGGCTAAATGCAGTCCAGTAGGACTAACAGGACTAATCTCCAGCAAGGGGCTAAATGCAGTCCAGTAGTACTTATAGGACTAATCTCCGGGGAGGGGCTGAATGCAGTACAGTAGGACTAACAGGACTAATCTTCAGTGAGGGGCAGAATGCTGTGTCTAGATCAGGCACTCTGAGTGCAGCAGAGCCCTCATTGAATCTAAAACCCTCTAGAAGTAGAATGTTGGGCTCTGAATATAACCCCGTTCTCTGAAGGAGAACACAAGAATATAACCCCGTTCTCTGAAGGAGAACACAAGACGCCACCTGATGGGATATCGCCTTTGGTCATACCTATCTGCTGAACCCTCTACAACAATGCCCGAACATGCTGAGCACACACTAGGCATCGCTCCTGGGCCATATAATGCAGGCCTATGCATCACTCCTGGGCCATATAATGCATGCCTATGCCCGCCAATCTTCCTCAGTGTTCCAGAGGAAGATCAGGGTGGCGTCTCATGTTCTCCTTCAGAGAACCGGGGTTATATTCATAATCTAACTTTCAGTCTAAGCACTTCGACGCCACCTGGTGGGACACGTATACTATGTATACACTGTGTGACACGTATCATCTGAATCATCTGTTGATGGATTCTCCTGTCTGTGGATTGTGAAAATTTCTGAAAATTATCGAACATGAGACAGGGTGGTGCCGGAGTCAAAGGAGATGTTTGTTTGGACCGGGTTGGCAGCAGCAGCTGCGGAAACCAATTAACAGACAGGAGGAAGTTGTTTAATGAATGGACTAGTGAGCTAGCTGTCCCGTAGCACCCCTGCTAGCACACGCCTGCGGTAAATGGCTCGGGAAGGACAGCCAGCGCATGAGCACAGCCTTTTCAGGCATTGTTGTAGAGGGTTCAGCAGATAGGTACGCCAAAGGCGATGTCCCACCAGGTGGCGCCGAAGTGCTTCAAATGAAAGAGAAGAGACAAGGCTGAGGAGCAACCAGATGAGGGAAGGAGAGAGAGAGAATTAGAGAGCGAGAAAGGGACAGAATGACAGAGAGAGAATGAGAGAGAGAGAGATAAAAACAAAGTGAGAGAAAAGAAATCTTTCTATGTCCCTTTTACAAGGAGAGAGGAGTCTTCTCTTCTCTTCTTCCCTCTCTACCCCCCTCCTCTCCTATCCTCCTCTCTTCTTCCCCTTTCTCTCCTCCTATTCTCTCCTCCGTCTTCTTCCCTCCCCTCTCTTTCTCCTCTCAGGCACACATTTGAGTACTTCCTGGCGTGCTGCTTCAACTGAAACGCTTTCCTGATGACAAGTCGATGTGTAACTCTGTCTATCTCACTCACACACACACACACACACACACACACACACACACACACACACAGACATCCTGTACACCCAAAATGTTCAATGGCTAAGGGACCTTATATGGACCTATAGTGACTGGAGGTGACCATAGTGTGTGTGTGATGTGTGGTGTCAGGTTTGGATGCTACTGGGACTCTGTGCCTTCAGCACTTCACTGCTGTATGTGTGTGTGATGTTAGAAACCACAACTTTTTAAGGACTTTGAAAATGGAGAAAAAAAGTCTCTCTCTCTCTCTCTCTCTATCTATCTATCTATCTATCTATCTATCTCTCCTTTTTGTCTTTTCTTCACCCTTCATCTCGCTCTCAGATTGGCACATGATGAAAATCATATTTACTGGGTGAGAGAAGAGAGAAAATTGGAAATTGGAATCAGCTGGGTGTCCAGATGCCATTGGCTATCAAGACCCTGTTGCTATGGCAGCACCTTCAGTTCAGACCCTTTTTGGTTGCTGTTGTTTAAAAGGGCTATTTTCCAATTAGACCAAACAGCAAACAGCAAAGACCTCTGCCAGTCTCAGTGTCGAGATGCCCACACACACACACACACACACACAAACATTTGGACCATCTTACCTACTCGGTAACAAATATGTAAAAAGGTGGGTGATAAATGCCCATTTTCCTGCATTCTCACTGAAAGCTGCTTTCAGGCCTCAAAGATTTCAAGGTTAAATGATGAGCAGAAAAGAATCTTTTCCAAAATAAATGTGACTGAGAGATGAATGGAGTGACAGCCGCAAAGGATTGTGTGTGTGTGTGTGTGTGTGAGTGTGTGTGTGTGAGTGTGAGTGTGAGTGTGTGTGTGTATCTGCATATCTGCGTGTGTATCACAGAGTTGAAATGACTGATTGATTATTGTGTCCATAGTCCAAAAAAGGACACTGAATGGGGCTGTGTGTGTGTGTGTGTGTGTGTGTGTGTGTGTGTGTGTGATCAAATGACAGATGAGCGGCTGAACGATGAGGTGTTACTAGAGGCCAACTAACAACCCCGTGAATTGCGTCAGGTAGGAAATGACAGCAATTTCTGTCAGCGAGTACAGCACTCACACACACTTTTTTTCTGTCAGGGAACACACACTCATGCACACACGGACAAAGAGTGTAATTTTCTTTCTCTGACTCAGTCACTCTCTCACTCTTTCTCTCTTTCTCTCTCTCTCTCTCACACACACACACACACATAAATTAGAGAGAGCAGAGTACACTAAATACAATCCTGACTGGCTCGTCCAACTGCTGATAATGACACGTTGGACGTTCAGCCAGTCCAAATCCTCTTGATCAGGGAGTGTGTTTGTGTGTCTGCTTCCTGGATTCTCTCACTCTCTTTCCTCTCTAAGAGTTGCATATCTGAAAATCTGTGTATTTGTGAGATATGTATGGATTCCGTGATTGTGATTGAGAGTGTCTGAGTGTGTGTGTGTGTGTGTGAGAGAGAGAGAGAGAGAAAGAGAGAGTCTGCTCTTCTGTGAGGGAGTCCTGTGCTGTGTGTGTGTGTGTGTGTGTGTGTGTGTGTTCTTGCTCCTCTGTGAGGTGGTCCTGTGCTGTGTGTGTGTGTGTGTGTGTGTGTGTGTGTGTGTGTGTGTGTGTATCAGACCATTCACAACTCCTAATTACTTCCCTCCTGAAATCGTCAAATCAACGTCCTACTTCTTAGAAAACAAATAGAAACGGAAGGCAATGGAGTGGTGTGGCAAGCACACACACACACAAACACACATACACACACACACACACACACACACACACACACACACACACAGACACACACACATATACACACAATCTGCGTCACTCCCACTTTAAAATCAGAGTGTGGAAGAAGCCATGATCAGGTCTCCTCCTGTTTTCTCTCAGTCAAAAGCAGATAGAGATAGAGATAGAGAGATAGAGAGAGAAAGAAAGAGTTCCGTGAGAGAGTTTTGTGTAGTCATGCTCAGCTTGAGCTCCTAAAAGATTTGATCAAGTTTCATACCTCCAAAATGATCAAAATCTAAAAGAGTATACTCAATATCAAGGCCAAAGAGAAGAGGACCAAGGAAATACTAGTGTGGATACTTTTGCTCGTTTTTCTGGTATGTTTTGTTGACTCGATCCAAACTAGCTCTGAAGTAAGAGAGAGAAGAGAGAGAGACAGTGGCAGCAACAGGTTAGAAGAGAAAAGGAGGAGAAGAAAAACACTGCAACCTTCAACCTTCAAACATCCAGCAAAACGAGTGATGAGCATCTGTTCTACATCCTCTTGAAAATAGCACAAGAAACAGTTAAATCAGCCTTTTCTAATAGATCAAGTAAAGGCTAACAGTTAAATCAGCCTTTTCTAATAGATCAGGTACAGGCTAACAGTTAAATCAGCATATTCTAATAGATCAGGTACAGGCTAACAGTTAAATCAACCTTTTCTAATATAATAATTTTCTAACTACCTAGCTAAAAAAACTAGCCACATAGCTCACTGTCAGTGGCAGTTAAAGAAATGAATATGTTGTTTGCATACTACTACTACCAATCTGCTCCTCTACACAGAGAACTGTGTATCATGGCATAAAGCCATTTGTAGACATTATAAACACTTCAAAAAGCAGGAAATATGTTACGGAAGTCTGCTACAGATCTGTAGAGGGGGATCCTGATGACACCTTCCTCACTCAACTTGGATCAAAATCCAACTGTCATGTTTCAAGGAAGTGAGGCAAGCCTTAGCTCTGGCCATCAAGACATGAACACTACAAAAGCACTGGCAGAAAGAGACAGAGAAAAGTGTGCAAGGAACAGACAGACAGCCTGACACAGGCAGCGCAAAGAACACAGAGGATGTGGAGGAGAAGGAGTCTACTGGTGAGGATGTGGAGGAGGAGGGGTCTACTGGTGACTGCATTTTTCAGCTAGAGCAGAATGTAAACCACTTAAAAACCAACCTGTCTCTACAAGAGGTGGAACTAGTACAGCTCAGACAACAACTACAGTTCACCACCTCCAATCAGAAACAAATCTACCACCTAAAACAGGAAAATGGCAGCATGCATGCAGGGGCTGAGGGGACAGATAAAGGATCTGCGGCAGGACAGAGAGGCCCTGAAAAGGAGCTTCAGGACATCAGAGAGGAGCTGAGGCTAGAGCAGAGCAGAGATGAGAGCACTCTGCATCCCAACATCCCAACCACTCCACCAACATCAGCCTCCACAGAGATCCATTCAGCAGCAGGACCACCATCCAGCACACAAGCAAATTCCTCCTGAATCCCCCCACATTAGCCAGGGCTAACTTACTCCAGCTATGGACGCAGAGGTAGTCATTCTCATTGACTCCAGTGGAAAATTCATAAATGAAGAGCAACTCTTCCCAGGCCAAAAGACTTGTAGCTGACGTGTAGAACTGCTGGATAAAGGGAACATGGGTAATCCAAGCCTGATAATCATCCATGTGGGAACACACGACCTGTGGGCACAACAGCAGCATGTGGTGGACTCCCTTGCCGGAGTGGCAACAAAGGCAACAGAGACATTTCCCACATCGTAAATAAAAACCTCATATCCACCATCTTGCCCCGGACTGACTTCCATCCAGACACTAATGCGAAGGTGAATGCAGCCATCTCATGCCTCACGTACATCTGGCACATCACCCTATACCTGGCCTACACGACCATGTCCACCTCCGCAAAGATACCATCACGGTATTCACCAAAACACTGGAAGACTTCGCTCTCGGTTGGAGTCCCGATAGGAAAAGCACCACAGCACCTCACAGCAGACCATACCCCCTGGGTCCCAATACAAACACCATCATCCATGTGGGAACACACGACCTGTGGGCTTCCAGGCTTCATGGAGAGAACCATAATCAGCACCCCGCAGCAGGAGACCCTGTACAAACACCTCCGAGACCAGCAACTCAACTCTCCGCATCCTTGAGGCAACACCATGCTCCATGGCCAAGAGGACCCTGTAATCCTGCAGCCCAACGGAGATACCCAGCACCATACCAACATCCTATGTCCAACCCCCACCCTAGAACCACCATAACCCAACAGCACCTGGTCACTCAGGCAACCAACACAGGCTGAGGAGGCCTGCAGAAAACAGCCCCCAGACAGGCAGGCATCCACAGGTACCCCATGATAGACCAGAACAGGAGCAGCCTAGTTTGCAGCCATGTTGAGAGACACAAACAGCCCCAGCAGCACAAAGCTAGGAGAGATCAGAGACCTGCTAGATATTCTATCTGCACATCTGATGGACCGGTCTTGAATCACTAAGATTAAAAAGAAATACCTTACTTACCTTGTTGTACATATTTATCAACATATTAACAATGTCATTTATGATATTCTAAAACTATAAGAAAAGGGTCATTCTGGGGGTTAAAGAAACTTGTTAGAACTTGTTAAATCTTTGCTGACACATCACTGATACAAAATAAATCTTTAATGGTTACTTTATGGAATATCCCAGACGTTTGTTCATCTAGTTTTGGTTGTAAAACTAAAACCCTAGAATATAAGAAAAACATCCAAAATATGGACATAATAATCCTGCAAGAAACATGGTGCAGGACTAATGAGGTGACTCTCTGCCCCACAGGTTACTCTGAAATAGCTACTTCTTCCAGAAAACACACTAAAGTCACATGCAGAAGAGATTCAGAGGACATAATTATATGGCTTAAACTAGAGATAGCAAAGTACATTCCTACAATAAAGAAAGAAGAATCCCATACTTGGTATAGCCAAGAAAATTAAACAGAAAACATATGGCATATTTCTCTGTGCTCTGTACATCCCTCCCTCTGAAGCTCCTTATTATGGTGAGGAAATCTTTGATACTCTCCACACTCAGATTAACCACTTCCAGGCCCAGAGAAAAGCGTTGATCTGCGGAGATTTAAATGCCAGAACAGGAGCCCTAACTGATTCTAACTCAGATGAAGGAAACAGACACATATTTGCTCACAATTACCCACAAAACATAATTAACTTTGCATGCAACAGTTTTGACAAATCAGTTCATAAAAATGGGAAATTACTCTTAGAACTCTGCAAAAGCTGCAAAAGGTCTATATCTGGTCAATGGTAGGGTGCAAGAAGACTTGTGGGAAAATACTCACCTCTTGGCTGCTCAACAGTTGATTATATGATTACAGATCTAGATCCAATCTCCTTCCAAACATTCACAGTCAAGCCACTAACACCCCTGACAGATCACAGCCAAATGACTGTGGACATCAAAAACACAGAAATGAGCAACTAATACACAAGGCCCAGTGAGCTGCAGAACATCAGAAAACCCTACAGATGGGCCCATTGCAGCAATGAGGGGTATTTAAAAGCAATGTGCCAACCCAAGTACATTCCCTAATTGAAACATTTCGACTGACCTCTCACACACATAATTAAAAGGGTGTAAACGAAGCAGTCGAAAGCCTAAAGAGCATATTTCAATACCTGGCCACCACTTCTAAACTCAAAACAAACACAAAAACTCACAAGAATAAACATGACACTGGAAAACGGTCTGAGCTGGACTGCAACAACCCTGTTATACGCCTTAATTACTGTGAAAAAATACTTTAAAAAAAATACAAAAACGCACTCAGAAAAAAACTTAAAAAATACAGAAACACACTCAGAAAAAGAGGGACCAGTTCACCAAAATGAATTAGAATCTATCGAAGAATCTCTAAATTCTAACAATTCCTGAAATAATTGGAATACATGAACTAAAAAGCCACATGGGGAACTTGCCATACAAAAAGGAGAGATATGGAGAAGCCACTTCAAATATCTCTATGGAAAAATGAGCCCAGAACAAACCAAAATTTACAGTAAAATGATTGATATGGAGAACAACATCTATAAGTACCAAAACCCACTAGACTGCCCAATTACAGAAACCAAACTGATTGAAAAACTTAAGGGCCTATATCCAAAAAAGGCAAGTGGGCCTGATGGCATCCTTAATGAAATGCTTAGGAACACAAGCCTCCGTCCCCGTCTGACTATTTTAAAACTGTTTAACTTCATTACACCCCTTTTTTAGAGTGAAGACAATTTGGACCCCAGTCAGAGGCATCTGTGTAAGCACTAACCTGGGGAAGTAGTTTTGTAGCATTTTAAATAGTAGAATCTTAAACTTCTCAAGCACGATGCCTTGAGAAGAAGCCAAATAAGATTTTCACCAAACTATAGAACTTCGGACTACATTTTCACCTTACACACTCCAATTGATAAATATTTCAATCAAAATGAAGCAAAAATGTTTGCCTGCTTAGTAGATTTTCAGAAGGCGTTTGATTCAATGCCCTACTCAGTAAACTTACTGAAACTGGTGCAGGGGAAAAGCGTTCAGTGTAATAAAATACTGAAACTGGTGCAGGGGAAAAGCGTACAGTGTAATAAAATCAAAGTGTTCAAACAACAAATATGCAATTCAAATTGGAAACAAACAGAATTCTCCACTCAATACATGTATAGTTTAAAGTATAAATGAATTGGCCAATAAACTAGAGCAGTCAGCAGCACTGGACTCATTAAATGATTCTGAAATCAAATTCCTTCTTTTCGCAGACAACTTGGTTTTGCTGTCGACCACAGAAGTCGGTCTACAGCAACACCTACATGTCTTGCATGATTACTGTCAGACCTGGGCCCTGACTCTTGACCCGCAAAAAACTCAAATACTAATATACCAGAAAAAATCCAGATGTCAGGAAAGGAAATCCGCCATTGGTGCAAATTCAATTGAATATGTCAAAAATGGTACTTACCTCAGACCTAAAATCAACTCAACTGGCAATTACAACTTGGCTGTGAATGACTTGAAAGAAAAAGCAAGAAGGGCTCTCTATGCCATCAAAAATCTCTCCAAATAGATATACCCATTTGAATCTGGCTCTCAATATTTAAATCAGTCATTGAACCAATTGCACTATATTGCAGTGAAGTGTGGGGTCCTCTCATGCAGAGTGGATCTGAGAAATGCAACAAACGCCCAGTGGAAACCCTGCATGCAGAGTTTTGTAAGAACATCTCTAGGTACAGAGAAACACACCCAACACCACATGCAGGGCTGAATTAGAACGATCCCCTCTACTAACCAACATTGAAAGAAGAGCCATGAATTCTTCAAACACCTAAGAACAAATGACCCCAAATGACTCCTTCAGTTTCCAAGCTCTTCATAGCCAAGAGATGAGTACAAATGCAAGCCCCCTCATCCAGCTGGTCTTGATGCTCACAAAACCTAATAGAACTAATCAGACTACCACAACTAACTACCAGCCTCAGGACCTAATAGAACTAATCAGACTAACACAACTAACTACCAGCCTCAGGACCTTGCCTCCATTGCTCAAACAATTTGGCCCAATCATCACATTACTACTTCATGAATATTAACCTTCACCTGGCACACATCAACACTCTCAAACACAGAGAGAGGGAGAGAGAGAGAAGAGAGAGAAAGACTAATACTACGCACAGAAAAACCCTGACCAGATACAGACTAAGCAGCCATAGTCTGGCTATAGAAAAGGCTGACATAGACAGACCTGGCTACCTAGAGAAGAAAGGCTGTGTACAAAATGCAACCAAGAGACCATAGAAACAGAGCTTCACTTCCTAAGTGGATGCAGCCAATGGAAAGAAATAGGTGACCAATACTGTCCTGAATTCAGAAACATGCATCCTGACTTTCCAAACAAGTTAATGAGAACACAAGTTCCAAGTTAGTGAGAACACTTCTAGGTGAGGAACAAGAGAGTGCAAGAGTTGGTCAGGTATGTAGACGCCATAGAGAGAGAGAGTCACCTCATGAGTGACACACATAAAGAATCATTAACACAGATAAATATTGCCATGTACAGATACACACACACATGCCTGCATACACATGCACTACATCCACACATGCACACACACACACATACACACACACACACACACACACACACACACACACACACACAGAGCGTATGATTAATTGTGTTCTGTCCTTGTTTACTTTTGTGTACACACTACTTGTACTTGTAGAACTAGAAATGCTTTGGCAATGCAATGTGTATTTTTGTCATGCCAATAAAACTCTATTGAACTGAACTGAATCCATCATCATAACATTCTAATTTGTAGTTTGAACAGAAGTAAACAAGTACGTGAGGGAAATGACTGGTTCATTTTTAAGTTCAGAGGAAAAGGGGAGACAGCAGTCTGGAACCAAACACAAACACACAGGAAATAAAACCAAACACAAACATACAGGAAATAAAACCAAACACAAACACACAGGAAATAAAACCAAACACAAACATACAGGAAATAAAACCAAACAGCAACAAAGCAAAGTCATCCTGTGTGGTCTTTAGACCTTGACCTCACAACAGCCCCCCCAATGCCAGTGGCCATGACCTCAAGTTTCTCAGGGCCTTTAAGAAACAGTGTGGTACCTGAACTGGGAGCCGGTCAGCTCAACAGCTCGCCACTCCAGGGGGCGGGAGCTCAACAGTCAAGGAATGAGCACTTAAACACATGGATCAGTGACTACAGTAGTCTGTGTCAGTAATGATTATAGCTCCTACACATGGATATGTGATTATAGTAGTCCATGTCATTAATATTATAGCTCCCACATGTGGATTTGTGATTATGGTAGTCTGTGTCAGTAATGTTATATCTCGACATGTGAATTTGTGATTATAGTAGTCTGTGTCAGTAATGTTATAACTCCTATGCATGTGTGATTACTGTAGTCAGGTCAGTAATGTTACAACTCCTGGATAATCAGACTAGCAACATATTGTGTTTAGGGGCCACTTAAGTTATTTGGCCAAGGAGGTGATCAAATTGGTGACACTATTCCTGAGGTTAAAGTGTTAATACGAGCCAGCGAAGGCAGTCACGACATCACATTACATTGTGAGTGTCCAGATAAATGACCATAGGTCAACCTGCTAAATGTACAGCATCATGTGTATTCATACAGCTGCCAGTGAGTATTGCTGGGTCAGCTTTAGATTAAGTAGAATCAGAATTATTTGGTTTAAAAAGGGTTTAATTTCAGAATTCACTGGAAATATTGCAAGACCTTCAAAGCCCTTCACCACTTTCCCATTTCCACCTTTGGTGTGGAAGAGTGGTCTTACAGGCTTACATTGTCACAAAGCCCTGCCTTGCACTGAGCTTTGCTCAGGAAGAGGCTTGTAAGGTGGTAGCACAGCAGGAACAGGTTATTCTCACTTATATGGACGCTATTAGGTACTTGTAGTTTTGAGTTTTGTTCCAATGCATAGACCATCTTTTCTAAAAATTACTGAAGGAGAATAACTGTTCCTTTTGTATTACTGCCTTATAAGCCTCATACAAACCAAGGCATATTAAGATTATAACTCATATACAACTAACTTACCAACTCTGAATAAACAATAATTAGGAGTTTATACTGGAGAAACTCTTAGTTAATGGTCTGTTATGGGTAGAATAAGGTCATGTAGAATAAGGTATTAATAGGTGATTTGTAATGACTAACAAATGACTAACATGTTACTAATTTGCATGTTAATAAGCTACTAGTTAATGGAGAATATGTGGACCCTAATCTAAAATGTTATCAATGTTAGTTATAAGACTTAAAGAATCATTGGAGATCATCAATGGAACTGAAATATCAACAGAGTTTTTTTTCCCAGTGTCCATGAAAATCAAAGTCCCTTTTTCCTCGGCAACAAATGGATCAGTTCCCTGTGTTGGCCCAGACTGAGTTTGTGTGTTTACGTTGGGACGTTGGGATGTTACAGCTGCTATAACACTGCCATTCTGCCTTCCTCCCGCCCTCCCTCTGTGAGTCACATGACTCACACTCTCAATCCACCATGACTGAGCCGGCAAAATCACAGGCCTGCTTGAAATTCACTGCCATTGTCTAGACCTCTCTCTCTCTCTCTCTCTCTCACTCTCTCTCACCCACTCTCTCTCACTCTTTCTCTCACACACTCTCTCTCTCTTTCTTCTCTCTCTTTCACTTGTCATTTTCATTTTCTTCTCTCTCTCTCCCTCTGTCTCTTCTCTCTCTCCATCTCTCCCCACAGTGACAGCTGTCTTTGTGTGCCCTGATCTCTCGGTGGTGTTTCTGTTCACTGCTGTTTGTGGGGGATGATTTTCTTCCCTATTTAATCACCAATCCAGAGGCAGAAAAACAGCAGAGTTCACTGCTGGCTTTGTCTCTGTGTGTCTCTGCTGTCTCTAATAAGGAGGCTCAAGAAGCCATAATTAGGGCTGTGATTCAGAGAGACTCATTCTTGATGAACTCCTAGTGCGCCACAGAGAGAGAGAGAGGGAGAGAGAGAGGAGAACAGAAGAAAAGAGAGCCAAAAGGAGTATATGTGTCTAGGGTGGGCCTTTTAATCGATGAGTTTGATTTGTTATCATTTATTTCCACTTAAACTGTCAATGCCAATCTTCAAGGCCCACATTCTGCTCTACCCCCCATCCTATTCTCCAGTGGCGTAACTCCTGTCGTCTTAATGATTATCGAGTATCATAAAGGGTTATCATCAAACACAATCCCCACTTAATGATGGGGATCATGCTCAGATCCCCTGAGGTTCGCTGTGTGTGCGTGTACACGTGTGTGTGTGTGCGTGTGTCTGTGTGAGAGTGAGAGTAAGTGTGTGTGTATGTGTGTGTGTGTGTGTGCGTGTATGTGTGTGTGCTTGTGTGTGTGTGTGTGTGTGAGTGAGAGTAAGTGTGTGGGCGCATGTGTGTGTGTGTGTGTGTGTGTGTGTGTGTGAGTTAGAGTAAGTGTGTGTGTGTGTTTGCGTGTGTGTGCGTGTGTATGTGTGTGTGTGTGTGTGTGTGTTCGTGTGTGTGTATGTGTGTGTGTGTGTGTGTGTGTGTGCGTGTGTGTGTGTGTGTGTGTGCAAACACATCATTCATCTCCCTCAGTGTGAATCAATACTACCTATCTGATCTAAGGCCCTGGGGCAGTGATGCACTGTACAAACAGACTAGTCAATAGGGCATACCCTCTGGACCAATCACAGTGCTGCACACACACACACACACACACAGAGAGACACACACACACACAGCATAGGAGTTGCCACGGTAGCAGCCCTCAGACCTGGGCACTTGACACGGTTTGATTAATCGCCGTGGGAACCAGGTACAGGGCACAGGTGACTAATGGTGCCTGTGTGACAGCTGATTTATTAAATCAAGAACAAGAGTTTAACCTTGCTGGGCCAACACACACACACACACACACACACACACACACATAGAATGGTGAGTGATGGGAAAAAGCTTGACTAGGTTGTAATCACCAAGGGCTGAAACTGGCCAAGGCTTAGAGTCAGTCCACTAGAGTGCCCCCTACTTGCTGAAGGCTGCTGGTGTCACACAGCTGTGCCCTTTGTGACCCAAAGAGGCTGAGAGCTGCATTGAAACACACACACACACACACACACACACACACACACACACACACACACACAAAGCTACTCCACACATCCTATTTTATTCCACAAAGTTATACCACAGTAGTACGTGTTCTCTTCCTCTTTCTCACTCTCTCCCTCAATCTCTCACTCACTTCCTCTTCCTCTCTCACTCTCTCCCCTCTCACCTCAATCTCTCACTCACTTCCCCTTTCTCTCTCTCACTTTTTCTCTCTCCACTCTCTCCTCATATGTGCTTCCCTCATATCTCTTGTGCTCTCTCACTCACTTCCTCTTTCTCTCTCTTTTTTGTATTGCTCTGTCTCTCTACTCCTTTTCCGTGTATGTCTGTTGCTCTCTTTTTTTTTCTTCCTCTCTCTCTCTCTCTCTCTCTCACACACACACTTTTAAATCTCACACACGTGCACCTCTCAAAGCTCTGTTGGCTTCACCCTTTTCACTCTGATTCTCAAATATCTCACAAGTGTGTCAATACCAGTCACCATTGTCTTATATGTGGACATGTAACTTGCTGTGGACGCTTACACCCCTATCTAAGATGTAACATTATTACCTCATGTTTGTAACTTTGTCCAGCTGAGCCGCTTGTCCCCCTCATGCTTTTCACTGTTCCTCAGTGTCTCACTCCCTTTCAGGACACCCTCCTCTGCTCTCTTGTCCTTGAGAGAGAGAGGGGGAGAGAGAGAGAGGGAGACAGAGAGAGAAAGAGAGCCAGACTGTACCAGAATGACTGGCTCCTCAGCTCTGACACCTAGCGAGTGGCTAATGATTGATACCTTCACTTTGCTCTCCACAAACACTTCCAGTCTACTGATTCCAGTGCAGAGGCGGAGTGGAGAGGGAGGCGGCACCGTATCCACTGAGGCGCGAGGAATTCTGACCCAGACAGCCGTATGGATTCCACACTAGTGTGATACATGGGCTGCTCTAGCTGACTGGCCACTTGTTAGCACAGAGGGGACGCTCTGCTGCTCTAGATAAGACCTCACCCCCTATGGCACAGAGGTCATTTGGGTTTGTTTTACCAGTGCAGTGGGCCAAGTGTTTGGTATTGTTTACGTCCAACTTCAGCTGGGTAGGAAAGCAGCCCAGTGCCTCTGCCCAGGACAGCTACTCAGCATCAAAAAGCAGCCCAGTGCCTCTGCCCAGGAGAGCTACTCAGCATCAAAAAGGTCCATTTGTTGCATTATGTGTCATTTGCTTTTTTTCTCTTTTCTTCTATCTGTCAGCTTGCATTCAGAATCCTTTACATCAGAAAGGTTTCCAGCCTTTATCGTGGTTGGGAGACAGTGATTGGGTGGGAGAGTCAGAAACAGGAGGGGTTTGGGATATGACCACAGGAGGAACACCAACCTACGGCTCTGTGGGCCGTTTAGGGTCTAGGAGCTGCACCACAGCGCCCCCTAATGGTAGGAGGTTTGTTTCTGTATTTGATGGCAAAACAGCAGGGATCCCTGTGGTGTCTGGAGTGTGTTGTTTTGTGTTATTATAAAAGACCACTCTGAGCTGGGACCAATCTCTGTCTGACATGAAACACTAACGGTGTACACACAGGGGCAGAAAGACAGACCAGACAGCAGAATGGCACAGTGTGATGTCACACCGCTGTGACATACCAGTACTGAATATTTGGGTAAATTCAGTAGGTTGTCTGAGAAGCTCAACATCAGAATTTGCAAAACTGCACTCCAGACATCGTTTTTATGCTGACACCTGAAAAACGGAATGGAACTAAAGTTAATATTTTTATTTTTTATTATTCAAAAAACTTCAAAATAGGTTTCATGTTCAAGAAAGTAGAATAGGCATAAACACAACGCAAAGCATCATATACAGATGGGATAAAATACATTTGATATATTGCAGACAAGCCATGTTGAGTATTACATATGTACAGTATGTAAACTTTTATATACAATATTTGTATACATTTACAAAAAGCTTTTTGTTTTTAATGTTGTCTTTGTATATATATATATTTATATTTCTATAGAGAGCGAGAGGGACAGAGAGCTCATTTTCTCACTAGCATCTGTACTACAATAATGACAAAAGAGACATTTACAGATCTGACAGTTGGGTTTTCTGTTTTATATTACAAATGTATTTCCACAAAAATAGATCTCTGTACAAAAAGTTTATGTCTGTTCTCCGCTTCAAACCGGTCTGTTTCAGTACTTAGTTTTCGATTTTTCTTTTATCTTGCTCTCAGCGAGTTCACGCGAGTCCTGCTTCTCTCACACACGTCTGTGTGTGTCCAGTAGTTTCCAGCAAGCCTTTTGGTCAAAAGCACAGGCCTCTGACATCTGAAGTCCACCTTGTCCTCTATGGGGCTTGAGGCTTTGACAGGCTACACGACCCTGTTAAAGGCTCTCAAGGCTGGGTCACCTCCTTCATCAACGCTTCAAGAGTAACATGGGACTCTTTTGGGTTTGTCACCACAGAGGGAAAAGGACAAACAAAAACAAAACAGACAAACAAACAAACAACCAACCAACCAAAACAATCTCTCTGAAAGGTTGTCATTGCAGGATGGAGAGGATCAGTTGAGCCCCAGTATGATGCACCTTTCGCTTGGACTCAGAGTGGAGACTCTTCTCTATATAGGAAATGTAATCTTTAAATAAACTTCCCATCTCATTATGTACAATTTAAAATAGAACTTCATTTGTCTTTGATAATTCTCTGCACCACTCTCAGTCGCTATGACTCCAATTACTTCACAGGCCTCATTAGTCTCATATAGAGCGCTCTCATTGGACATCACCTAGAGCTGAGACTCGTCTCATATAGAGCACTCTCATTGGACCTCTCCTAGAGCTGAGACTCGTCTCATATAGAGCACTCTCATTGGACCTCTCCTAGAGCTGAGACTCGTCTCACATAGAGCACTCTCATTGGACCTCTCCTAGAGCTGAGACTCGTCTCATATAGAGCACTCTCATTGGACATCTCCTAGAGCTGAGACTCGTCTCATATAGAGCACTCTCATTGGACATCTCCTAGAGCTGAGACTCGTCTCATATAGAGCACTCTCATTGGACATCTCCTAGAGCTGAGACTCGTCTAGGAAGAGAGACAAAAGGAAGTACAGGACAGGAGAGATGGATGAAAAGCATAAAACTACATTCAATATTCAATCCTCTTGACGCTTATGGAGAGAGAATGTATGGGATGTCTGTGAATGTATGGGATGTCTGTGAATGTATGGGATGTCTGTGAATGTATGGGATGTCTGTGAATGTATGGGATGCCTTGAAAACTTTCCACCACTGCCGTCAAGGACAGACCTTTAGAACTGCTGATGCACCAATAGAATTGAAGAGAAATTACAGCTAAATCAGAGCACCATTCTTCCCATTAGTTACACACACACACACACACTTCCTGTTTCTCTCTCTGTCCTGCTTTCACTGCCCTCATCAAACTCTTTCCCCAACATCTCCCCACTTTCTTACCCTCAAACACACACACTTACACTTGAACACACACACTCACATTAAAACACACACACACGCACACAGTCTCTTTCTCTGTCTAAGTTCTGTTGTTGATACACTCTCCCCTCTCCAAAGTGAGGATGAAGAAGACAGTATCTATTATACACACACACACACACACACACACACACACAGGATGAAGAGGACAGCATCTATGTATTTGACAGCTTGTTTGCCATAGGCATCAAGAGCAGCTCGGGGCTGTCAGCTCCGTCATCTGCTCTCTAATTGAACAGAGAAGTATGTGTGTGAGAAGTACGTGTGTGTGTGTGCTCTCTAGTTGAACAGAGAAGTATGTGTGTGAGCAGTATGTGTGTGTGTGTGCTCTCTAATTGAACAGCTACCCAAATGAAGAGTACCCATCCGTTCATTAGCGCCTAATGGAGAATCCCCATCACACACACTCCCTCTCCCTTCAAACAGCAACAGCAGCACAGCCACACAGAGGAGCCATCAAAACTCACGTTCATAAACTTCAAATCCAGCTTTGTTCTAAGTCCAGGCGGCAGAAGACGACTGACTGCAAGCTCTTCCTTTTTTATCTTCTCATTGTCAAGCACAACTCTCAGCTGCCAACTGTCAGCACGGGTCTACAATACCTCTCCGGGTCAAAACAACCACGTAAGGAATGTGCATGGTGGGTATGCTGTATGTGTGTGTCTCACGTGTGTGTGTGTGTGTGTAAAGGAAGTGTAATGACATTTTTACTTATTAAAATGAGAACAAATGTAATTCTCGGTTCAATCTGAAAAAAAAAACAAGTTGGAAAATAACTTAACAGGTAAAAACAACTTTTTGTTCTCGCCCTGAAAACAATCTTCACTCTACAAAGAGAGCTTTCCATGGATGTACAATTTGATGGCTCAATGCTCACAGGTCCCCTGAGAGAGAGAGAGAGAGAGAGAGAGAGAGAGCTGTGTGACATCTACCTATCTGCCTTTTCTTTTAGTCCTTAAATGGCAGTTGGCCAGTCAAAGCAGTGATTAGAGTGCGGGGGCACAAACTCACACATTAGGCCTGAGAGAAGCGCAGGGAGAATGGAGTCATCACTTAGTGTCTGATTCCTTGGAGGTGATCTCATCCAATGCCATAAAGCACCCAAAGGTATTCAAAATGCAGTGTGTGGAAGAGGAGGTGGGTGGGTGTGTATGTGTGTATGTGTGTGTGTGTGTGTGTGTGTGTGGCGGGGGGGGGGGGGGGCAAACACTTCTCAGTAATATGAAGCAAGTGCAAAAGGGTTTTGAGATAATGCCACTGCCAGCCACTTTGTGTGTGAACTCACGGGGGAAATGCAATCTTCGCTTTCCCCATCAGCATACAATTGGAACGAGCAGGGACTCAGTCGACACACACACACACACACACACACACACACACCATGCAGGGACTCAATCCAGTGTTCAGACAGGCCAGATAAGCCAGAGATGTAAAAGTAATAAAAGTGTAAAGGCAATTACTGAGGAACAGGAGCGAATGGGCAAGAAAGAGACAGGGGAGGTGTGTGTGTGTGTGTGTGTGTGTGTGTTGGGGAGTGGGTGTGGGGGTGAGAACAATAGAGTGATTCATTTCAAATAAGCACAGAGTGCTTTTCTCATCTTTCTCCCCCCTCCTTTGCTAAGCTGAAGGGTTGGTACAGTATGTGTGTGTGTGTGTGTGTGTGTGTGTGTGTGTGTGTGTGTGTGTGTGTGTGTGTGTGTGTGTGTCTGTGTTGGTGCAAATGTCTCATCAGGGAAGACAGGTGGGTGAGGGCAGACTTCACATCTCTCTTAATGGGATCTGATTAAAACCAGTCTCTCGCACACACACACACACTTAGCATGCACTGAGGATTATTATTTGGGAATGATCTGTTAAATGGGATTTAATGAACCCCTGTAACACTCGTGGTCATGGGCTTGGTGGTGGATATCACCACATTCCTTTACCAACTGACAAAGCTTTAAGACATCCAACTGTTTGCAACCGTTTAGTTTTTAAATCTGTTCATTCAACCTCCGCTCCCCAAAATAGTTCCAAGCTTAGCTTAGCGTCCCGTTCCCAAGCAATGCAACGATATCAGTGGCTTGGAAGTTCAGAGAGAGCAGCTAAAATGTGCTTGTGCACATGTCTGCTTCCTTGTCTGTATGTCACACATCAGGCAGCATATTCACACTACTCCACTAAGACGTTTTCTCTGAAGAGAACTGACAAATGCGAAGTTATGAAAATCACTGCTCTCTCTCTTTGAATTAATAGAACTTTCACGTCAGTCAACTCAGTGGAAAATGTGCAGTGGTTACTAATGAGTCACATGGGGATATATCTCCACTCCTAGTGATGCATACAATGCGTCTTATGATACTGGACAGGCATTATTCTCAGGTACTGCTGGACTATGTACAACGAATCCCCAAACAGCAACCTGAGTCTTGGGAAAGAGCAGACAGCAGAACACACTGTCATGAAGGTGGCCTCCAGTGCATTTCACAGCAGCAGACGGAGTAGACCTGGTGGCCAAGGAGCACAGCGAATTCTCTGCACTTGGACAGATAAGACTCCCTTTCATCTGACAGTCTTGTCATTTGGCTGAAACGATATTAGTGAACATGTTGATTAACCTCTGTATGTAAATAAGAAGGCAGTCAGACATCACAGTCAGAAACTAAACAAGGAACTGGAGTTCATCTCATCCTCAGACATCACAGTCAGAAACTAAACAAGGAGGTCACTGGAGTTCATGTCATCCTCAGACATCACAGTCAGAAACTAAACAAGGAGGTCACTGGAGTTACTGTCATCCACAGATATGGCACTGTGTGTGCTCTATCCATGATCTTGATCTAAACAGGCATTGCACTGTGTGTGCTCTGTCCATGTTGTGTGTTATAAAGAGCTCAGCACAATGGGGTAATTGGAGGCCATTTATTTTCCCAGTGAAAGAATTCTACATGTTTCCTGAACATCTCAGGGGGTGGAGATGGACTCTGTTTGAGAATGAGTCCTCATTCGACATCTTTCCTAAACATCTCAGGGGGTGGAGATGGACTCTGTTTGAGAATGAGTCCTCATTCTACATCTTTCCTAAACATCTCAGGGGGTGGAGATGGACTCTGTTTGAGAATGAGTCCTCATTCTACATCTTTCCTGAACATCTCAGGGGGTGGAGATGGACTCTGTTTGAGAATGAGTCCTCATTCGACATCTTTCCTGAACATCTCAGGGGGTGGAGATGGACTCTGTTTGAGAATGAGTCCTCATTCGACATCTTTCCTGAACATCTCAGGGGGTGGAGATGGACTCTGTTTGAGAATGAGTCCTCATTCTACATCTTTCCTGAACATCTCAGGGGGTGGAGATGGACTCTGTTTGAGAATGAGTCCTCATTCTACATCTTTCCTGAACATCTCAGGGGGTGGAGATGGACTCTGTTTGAGAATGAGTTCTCATTCTACATCTTTCCTAAACATCTCAGGGGGTGGAGATGGACTCTGTTTGAGAATGAGTCCTCATTCTACCATCTTTCCTGAACATCTCAGGGGGTGGAGATGGACTCTGTTTGAGAATGAGTTCTCATTCTACATCTTTCCTAAACATCTCAGGGGGTGGAGATGGACGCTGTTTGAGAATTAGTCCTCATTAGCACAACACTACCACTGAATTCTCTTCTCTTGAAATCAACTGCTGTCACTCATGAGAACCAGTCATGTGTCATATTCAGCATCTGCCTCAACACGCCTCTCTCTGTGAGTATTATGGTCTGTCATCATAGGCGCCTCATCTCGCTTTCAGTCTGCTACAGACTAATAAAGAAGTGTTCTATCTATCAGCTAGCATCTGCACAGCTGCACTGTTTTTCCGCTCATCTCTCTCTTCCCCCATCACACCACCCCTCTTTCAGTTATCCCTCTCGCTCTCTCTCTCTTTTAAGCTGCACTTCCCCTCAAGTTGATGTGCAGATGAAGTGTGTGTGGGCGAAACAAATTAGCCCATAAACACTGTTTTCCACGGCCTTATTTAATCTCCTCCTCCAATAGGCAGACAGGAGGGCAGGCAGGGGAGCATAATTGGGTTGTTTGTGAGCGCCTCAGAGAGAGAGAGAGAGAGAGAGAGAGAAAGAGAGAGAGAGAGAGCTAGATAACACATCTGTTTAAACCCATTCAGAGGTAGTGATTCCTGGCTGGGGTTGTGTGCCACTCAAACTGCAGCTGGGCAGGTTTAAGCAGACACCATAGAGGTTTCTAGGTTCCATCCCATTCCATCTCAAGTTCTGCCACCCTTCACACTGACCCTTATGAGGGTACACACTGATCTGGGCTGATATGTAATTGTATGCCATGATGATGATGATGATGATGGTGGTGGTGGTGATGACACTGATGAAGAGCACCCATGCAGTCTTAGCTCGCTCTCACTCTAAGTGTTTTCCTCGTCAGTGTGGGCAGACCTCCACACCTAACTCAACAGAGGACTAGTCAGCCTCACCCCAGGCGGGATGAATGTGATGCCTTTAGCTGACCTTTGTACCCCAGACAGGCCTAACGTGACGCCTCTAAAGACCTCTGTATTCCTCCTGCTCAGAGGCGTGGAGATATGTGTGTGTGTGTGTGTGTGTCTGTGCGCTGCTAACGGATGGCTGTCTTTGAGTACAAGTCAGAAACACCAGAATGATTAGCACCACATAGGACTCAGGAGAATTAGGTCAACATTGCATCAATCAATTGTATCTATGGCAACTGACAGAATGGGTGAGAGAAGGAAGAAGAGGGGGTGAGAGAGAGAGAAACACAAATCTCCCACACTGTATATAAAATGGCCATCATGTTCTCAGCAGTAAGCAGGACCGGCGTGAAATGTGGACTAAAAGCCTTGCAGAGAGAAAAAGAAAATAAAGGAAAGAAGAATCAGTGAAAGAGTAAGAGAAGAAAAGAAAGGATCAGAGAAGAAGCAGTGAAAGAGTAATCTGGTGCATCAGTAAGCTCGTTCGTCTTCATATCAGCTCATTTCTGCATTCAGGGGCCTGTACTCAGAACGGACCCATGGGTGCCCTGCGCCAGAGGACACACCAGCGCCACACACATCCTGACTTCCTGGTCTTGGCCTTTGTGTTCTTTTTCTTTTTTTCTTAGCGTTTTTTTGGCTAGCATTTTAAAACAGTGTTAGTGTCTATTTCACCAACGCACACTTCTCAGGAGCTACTCTCAAAAAAAAAAAAAAAAAAGTGAAATAAGCCACACACACACACACACACACACACACAACACATGCACACACACCAATGCAGACACACATCATCACACTCCAAGCAGCTGTCATTCACCTCTCTCATTCCCACAGTAGGAAGAGGAAATGTCTCATTTGTTGCTCGCTGCAGTGGTCAGGTCAAGTTCTGTCCCTGTTGTTGCTCAGTTTTGTTTTTTCTCTTTGTTGATCATTATGTTTTTCATTTGTTTTCTCCCACAGCTGTATCAAGTCAAGTTGTTGTGTAATCCACCGTTCCTTGTGTTTGAGAGACGAGAACAACAACAAAAGAAGAAGAAGAAGAAGAAGAAGAAGAAGAAACAAAATCGATAAAAAAGCTCCTTTTGCTTTTTTTTCCCTCTTCAGACGAGCAGCAATGCCTCCGCACAGGGCAAATCCGTTGGCATGGAAACCATCACTCTTGTCCTGGAGCTGCAGGAGACAGGATGAGTACAGGGCAGATAGAAGACAGGATGAGTACAGGACAGATAGAAGACAGGATGAGTACAGGACAGATAGAAGACAGGATGAGTACAGGACAGATAGAAGACAGGATGAGAGAGAGAGAGAGAGAGAGAAGAGGAGGAAGAAAAAGAAACCAGGACAGATTTCTAATTCAGTTATAAAACTGCAGATATAAACCCAGTTGCTGCTGAATATTAAGTTGCTTTTTCATACATTCTAATAAATACACACACACACACACACACACACACACACACACACACACACACACACACACACACAATTTCAAGGTAAACCCTATTAAAAGGAGCCAGTTTTCAGGGGCATCTCCTCCCTAGCAGAGAAGCATTAGGGAGAGGCAGCAGCAGCACAGATACAAGATACACTGGAGATACACTGGAAATCCAATTACAAAGAACTTGCAGCACAGTTCATAGTCTGTGGCTTAGAGGTTCACACACACACACACACACACACACACACACTGTTCCTAGTCTAGCACTTAGACGGGGGACCCGCATGGAAATCCTTGGCAAACGCTATGAAACATTGAGTTCAAAATTGGATTTTGACAATCCCTCTCCTCTTCCTCGGCTCACACCCCTCTATTACTGGCTTTAGACACACACTTAGTTATTTATTTATCTCCATTGTCTTCAGCTCCTCAAACTCTATGCTGATAACACACTTTGGGGGAGTGAGGACTAAAAAATGTGTGTGTGTGTGTGTGCGCGCGCATGCACGTGCATGTATACATGGTGTTTGTGTGAGTGGCTCTTTTTTATCTGCATACACTTCACTGTATTAATTAATATGCATAACTGACCTTTTGTGTGTGTGTGTGTGTGTGTGTGTGTGTGTGTGTGTGTGCTGTGCTTACACATTTTGTGTTCACAAAATATTGTTGTGTCTAGCATAATTGGGAGTCTCTTCTCCTGGAGATGTAGGTGTCACCTTAACCCTTAAGAGCACCCAGTGAGCAGATGCTTTTAACACTTGTGTAAGACTCTTTTAATACTGTGTAAGACTCCTTTAATACTGTGTAGGACTCCTTTAATACTGTGTAAGACTCATTTAATACTGTACAAAAGACTCCTTTAATACTGTGTACCACTCCTTTAATACTGTATAAAAGACTCCTTTAATACTGTGTAAGACTCTTTTTAATACTGTATAAAAAAGACTCCTTTTAACACTGTAAGACTCCTTTAATACTGTGTAAGACTCCTTTAATACTGTGTAAGACTCCTTTAAGCCACATTTGGATTGTGTCACCATAAATGTCTGTCTATCTGTCAGTCCAAAGAATTACATTTTAAGACTGACCTGTATGTAACTCGGTGAACTCAGTCTCGTTGGCCACAGTGTGTGTGTGTGTGTGTGTGTGTGTGTGTTCAGACTGACCTGTATGTAAAGGGAGGGCTATACTGCGGTGCTGACGGTGAATTCGGTCTGGTTGGCCACTGTGTGTGTGTGTGTGTGTGTGTGTGTGTGTGTTCAGACTGACCTGTATGTAAAGGGAGGGCTATACTGCGGTGCAGACGGTGCTGACGGTGAACTCAGTCTCGTTGGCCACTGTGTG
>PYXC01000185.1:22500-25000 GCA_015244755.2 Tenualosa ilisha | reverse complement strand
AATCTTACAACTCCACACACGTCAAAGTTAATATATCACACACACACACACACACACACACACTCACGCGCACACACACACACAATCTTACAACTCCACACACGTCAAAGTTAATATATCACACACATAACTCTGCTGCACATTCAGGAACTTGACAGCAGAAAATGTCTCCTACATGCAGCACAAAACATATCACACACACACACACACACACAACCTAACCTAAATCATCATATATGGCACACAACTTTGCTTTCATGTCAGCACAGCTCATAACACACTTAACCCTCCATTCAAAAACCAACGTAACTTATAGATCAGCACACACACACACACACACACACACACACGCCTACGCGCACATTATACATTTACTTAGCCCTGCTCTCACAAATATGCCAACATAACATATAGGCCAGGGCACACACACACATGCATGCATGCATCCGTATGCACACACACACACACACACACACACACACTCACACTCATAACACACTTACTGCTCTCGCAAACATGCCCATATAACATATAGGCCAGCACACACAACCTGACACACACTTAACATGGCAGAAGGACTCATAACACATTTAACCACACACACAAAGACACACACACACAGCGACAGAACTGTATTACACAGTGAGACACTCTTGGCGCTACAGCGGGGTCCAGCAGTCCTTGGAGTACCATATGATATGATATGCATGGTCACACACACACATTGTGCAGAACAATTGTCGCACACACACACACACATACACACACACACACACACACACACACATTGTGCAGAACAAATGTCACAATGATGGAACAGAAAGTGACAAGCAGACTACAGCGCTCTCAACATGCTCACATCTATAATACATACATTTCATGACATGTAACACACACACACACACACACACACACAGACAGGCGTGCATAGACAAGCTTACATAAATAGTAGGCATACATTCTTTCAAAAGAAATATTTCAGTCACGTGTTGTAATGACGTGTGTGTAATACACCATTTGGAGAAATACCAAACTATAGTTTTGCTTAATTGTCGTGGCTACAAGCTACACCTGCACTTCGAAGTGCAAAGAGGAAGTAGTTTGACTCCTGACAGCAGGCAATTTGGAAATCGCTAGACTAGCTACAGTCTACAGACAGAGGTAAGCAAATGCATTCAACCCCCCATCAGCCATTAACCACGGGAAAGTAAAAGTAAACTTGCACTGCATTGAATATGTATATTACATAACATAACCTAACTGGCCATATTGCAGGTTCATTTGAGTTGTAGAGCTACATTTTACCACCAGGTTGCAACTAGCTTTATTTTGCATGCTAAGTTCCTGCAAAAATCTGCGCTGTTACCAAGATGAGCCCAATAAATTTTTTATTTAAATACTGACATGTTTTACGAGTTAACTTTGACAGCCCTAATAAATAGACACACACACACACACACACACACACACATACACACACACACACATATATACACACACACACACAGGATGACATGTATCCAGATAAGTGAGCCCTGTCTTAATAACAAAGAGGTGGTCATGAATTATAGATGCCTAGATGCCAAAACCGTAAAGGAAATACAACACTCATGCCCCTTAGGCATGTAAACATAAACAGCAACATAAACAAAGGCAGCGGAGGGAACATGAATGCCATCATGCCAAATGTGGTGTGACGTTTTCATAGACACAAACAACTAAGTGTTGCTAAACCCAATAAACATTACATGACATAAACGTCTTAAAGGAGAGAAATGCACACACACACACACACACACACAAACACACACGCACACACACACTCACACACACACACACACAAACACACACACACACACACACACACACACTCACACACACACACACACGCACACACGCACACACACACACGCCTGTATATGTGCATACTTGGGCTCAACAAGCACAGATGTACAGACACACATACATAGTCATGATGAATACAGACACACACTATCCACACAGACTCACATTCGACACACAAACACAGACACACACCCACACACACACACACACACTCTTTAGAAACACAGATTTACCTGATACCCTTGTGTATTATTCTGATTGCCAAACATGGGGGTTCCAGGGTCCACACAGCTAGTGTGACTGGGGTCTGCAATACAGAGAACACATGAAGAACCCACCACAGAGATAGCACACAGAGAACATAGAACCCATCACAGAGATAGCACACAGAGAACACAGAACCCATCACAGAGATAGCACACCAAGAACACAGAACCCATCACAGAGATAGCACACCAAGAACACAGAACCCATCACAGAGATAGCACACAGAGAACTCAAAAATAAGATTGTTAACAGTTGTATATATCATCTGTGTTATTACAATGTTATAACATTTTAATAATATTAATTCCTGTGTGTGTATATGAGTTCACACTGTGTGTATGTGTGAAAAAGTGTATGTGTGTGTGTGTGTGTGTGTGTGTGCTCACCG
>PYXC01000185.1:10000-17500 GCA_015244755.2 Tenualosa ilisha | reverse complement strand
ACAAAACACTCCCCTGGTCCCCCTGACACACACACACACACACACTCCACAATTGCTCCATCTGGCTGATGTCCACTGGCACAAGGAAACACTCTCTGGTGAGCCTTTAGCATCAGTGCTAACAAACACTCGGTGCAGGCCGAGGCTGTTTTATGAGTTTATAAAGATCCACATTCTTCCTAGTTTTCACTTTAACTTCCTAATCTACAGCAGTGGGCCAAGTCAGCGGAGACACTGATCATGGTAGGTGGGAGACAGAAGAGTTATCTGGACTGGCCATTTGGAAACTTTAAAGGAGGCTGTGTGTGTGTGTGTGTGTGTTCTAGTGTGTGTGTGGTTGGGGGGCTAAAGAGTAAGAAAGGCAGCAATCTTGGGAAAATATAAACATCATGAATTCTGACATTAAGCTGTCAATGTGGGGTTTATGAGTGTGTGTAAGGGATCTGTGGTCGAAGTGTGTGTGTGTGTCTGTGTGTGTGAGAGAGACAGAGAGAGAGAGAGTGTGTGTGTGTGTGTGTGTGTGCGTGATGAGTGGGCGGTATTGCAGAGCAGGCTGGGTCTTTACGACAGTCCAAATGGAAGTGAGCCTCATAATCTGGCCAGAGTGGACGAGGAGGCGAAAGAGTGGGAGAGTGAGTGAGGAGATTAAAGCCTTTTATGACACTTTGTCCTTGAAACCCCATGGAAAGGTGTGTCTGCTGGATACACACAAAGACCTCAAGTCATTCAGGAGGCTTTGAGTTTGGACCTGAAGTAGCAGAGATGAGGAGGAGGAGAAGGAGGAGAAGAAGAAGAAGAAGAAGAAGAAGAAGAAGAAGAAGAAGAGTGTGTGTACCTGAGCAGTGAGGAAGAGATCCACTCCATCGTCCGTCCAGCTGACACACACGTGTGGTGTTTCCAACGATGGAGCGGCTACCCATGCAGCTGTAGCGGATGACTGAGCCTACAGTGCGCCGGTCGCCAGAGATCTGAGCATATGGAGGCATACTGGGCCTGTCACACATCACCACTGTGAGAGGGATGGGGGGAGAGAGAGAGAGAGAGAGAGAGAGAGAGAGAGAGAGAGGGATGGTGGGGGGAGAGAGTGTGGGGGATAGCGAGATTTGGAGAAAGATAGACAAATAATAATGTGATGAAACAGATGGAGAGAGAGAGAGACAAGAGCAAAGCATGATGAAGGGGATGAAGGTAAAGACAAGACATGAAAGGAGAGGAGCAGGAGGAAAGAGGGAAACAGAAAGAAAAATAGAGAGATTGAATTCAAACAGACAAAAACCCCAGTCAGATAAAAGACAAAAGTCTTCCCCTGTGAACAGTCTCTAAAATCAGGGCCGTTTGAACACATCTGTAAAACCAGGCCATCTGAGCACATCTGTAAAATCAGGGCTGTTTGAGCACATCTGTAAAATCAGGGCGTCTGAACACATCTGTAAAATCAGGGCTGTTTGAGCACATCCGTAAAAATCAGGGCTGTTTGAGCACATCTGTAAAGCCAAGGTTGTTTGAGCACATCTGTAAAGCCAAGGTTGTTTGAACACGTTTGGCTGTTGAGCTGTAAAACCAGGCACATCTGGGTGGCAAATAAAAAGCATCACATCCATTTGCAGGGTTCTGAGGCTCAACAAAAGGCAGAATACAAGCAACTAATAGCCCATAATACTTAACATGGTTTCTGTGGTAACTGTTGGAGTGGACAAACTCTGGCTTTGGGCTGTGTGCTGTGAACATCAGAGAGACGAGACAGAGGGGTGTGTGTGTGTGTGTGAGAGAGAGAGAGAGAGAGACTGCAATGCAGCAGCTGTTCAGAGACACAGAGCTCATACATCCCAGTGCATTAATCATCTCGGACGGAAATTCAGGCTGAGATGCTTTTATTTAGAATATATCTGATTCAATCCAAGATTTCTGATTTCTGCAAGTGTGTGTAGGAGTGTGTGTGTTTGTGTATTTGTGTGTAAACTCACAGAGACACTTGGGCAGTGAGCGGTCCCAGGTGCCGTCTCCCTGGCAGGCCAGCGTGCTGGTGCCGAGTAGGTAGTAGCCAGGGTTGCAGCTATATGACACGCTGGTCTGGAAACTGTACCGCTGTGGACCACTAGCCACCACCTGACGCACACTATTCTCCACCAGACCAGGGTCGGTGCAGTTGACAACTGAGAGAGAGAGAGAGAGAGAGTTAATTAGTGAATAATTAGGGAATAATTAGTTAGAATCATATCTATGCATTTCAAAATGTCAACATGTTAAAACACACTGATCACTTAACAATCAGGTCTGTGGGGATATTTATTTTTTTCCCACAGATATAAGACATGAGCCAGAAGCACGCGCGCACACACACACGCACACACACACACACACACACAAACACACACACACAGAAATTCTCACAGATTCAACTGAGGTTTGGCCTAAGTGACGCATACACACACACACACACACACACACACACAGCTTCTGAGCGAGATTCAACTGATATCTGGCCTAAGTGACGCATACACACACACACACACACACACACACACGCACAGAGAAATTCTGATTCAGCTGAGGTCTGGCCTCAGCTGAGGTCCACTTCTAAGTGAGTGTGTGTGTGAGGCCCCCTTCTCAGTGTGTGTGTGTGTGTGTGTGAGGCCCATTTCTCAGTGGAAACAGTTGTTTCATTAAGAGCCAGACGACGTGCCTGACCCCCTCGACAGCCAGCGGAGCGAGGGATGGATAGATGGGTGGATGGATGAATAGATAGAAAGATGGATAGATAGATAGATGATGGGTAGATGAGGGCAGGTGACAGAGAGAAGGATGGAGGGGAGAAAAGGGGATGAAAGAGAGGGGGATGCCACATTGGAACAGACAGATGGAGAGGCTGAGGGAAGAGAGAAAGAAAGAGACAAAGAGCCATGGGACAGAGAGAGAGACAGAGAGAACTAGAGAAAAGAAAGGCGGGGTAAGAATGAACATCAGACAGCTGCATTTAGATAGATTCAGATAGATTGATCATATTGACCTGCAGAGAGGCAGTAGGGAGGGGAGATGTATTAATATATATTTAGATAGATTGATCATATTGACCTGCAGAGAGGCAGTAGGGAGGGGAGATGTATTAATATATATTTAGATAGATTGATCATATTGACCTGCAGAGAGGCAGTAACAGGGGCAGCAGTGGGCATCAGAGACACTGAGCTGCTGGCGTGGGCACTCAGGGACTGGCACACGGCAAAGTGGGCACTCAGGGTGAGAGGGAACGGGCATAGTGGGCACTCCAGAGCATGTGTGTGTGTGTGTGTTTGTCAGCACAAGACCATACATACACACACACACACACACACACACACACACACACACACACACACACACACACACACACCCACCCTCTGGTCTGAGTCCAACAGCAATGCAACTGTACACAGCAAACCCTTACAATGACACACACATACATGCACAGGCACACACACACCCACACACACACACACACACACACACAGACACACACAAGCATTCTCCTAACTCTCCCCTATTCTCCTTTCTTTCTCTCTCTCTCTCTCTCTCTCCCTCTCTCTGTGCTGGCAGTGGGGAGTTCTGGTTCCCCTGGGTCTTCGTCAGCTATTGTATGCTAATGGTTCTAAAAGCCTGGAGAGCCACACTGTGCTGCGCTGGGCTGGGAGAGGCAGCCAAAAAGGCTCAGTCATCCTCAAAGGCTCCCAGAGACTCAGGCTGCTGTGTGCCTGACCCACAGAAACATCATCTCCCTGTGCCAGGGCCATCATGGAGCGCATACAGCCCTGCAGATGCCGCTTCAGGAGCACACACACACACACACACACACACACACACACACACACACACACACACACACAGAGGGAAGTGGGTGACACTAGCACCGTGTAGGTAGAGTGCCTAGGAGTTAAGAACAGTTGGGGCACAGAAACAAAACAAGAAGTGAAACAAACAGAGGAAGAGAAAGTAATGAGGATAAGAGAGAGAGAGAGAGAGAGAGAGAGAGAGAGAGAGAGAGAGACAGAGAGAGAGAGAGAGAACAGAAGAGAGAAAGACAGACAGAGAGAGAGAGAGAACGGAAGAGAGAAAGACAGAGAGAGAGAGAGAGAAAGAGAGAGAGAGAGAGAAAGAGAAAGAGAGAGAGAACAGAAGAGAGAAAGACAGACAGAGAGAGAGAGAGAGAGAGAGAGAAAGAGAGAGGGAGAGAGAGAACAGAAGAGAGAAAGACACAGAGAGAGAGAGAGAGAGAGAAGCTGTGGATGAAGGTGAAGACGGAGGGAGGGATTGAAATCTAATAATTAACATGGTAAATCTGATGAATCTGCCAAGGGGAAGACTAATCAGCTTACGGCTCAGGCCCTCTGCTGGGATTATTATCACCTTACCTTACCGCCTCGCACCGCCCCATGCTGCCTTGTCACCCTGACAACCCCGCATAGCAACAGGCCTCGGCAACAGAGCATGGCAGCATTCTAACAAGCCCAGGGATGCCTTCACATTCCACTAGCCACATCCACCGCTAACACTCCACTTTCCACTCGCCTGGACTGAGCTCTTTCCTTGGCTGTGCTTTTAGGGAGGATACATTTCAAAGAGAGTCTCTCTCTCTCTCACACACACACACACAGCTCTTGTTACTTCAGTGCAACTAGAATGAATCCATAGCCAAACACTGCAGCAGCACACATATGCTCACTCACTCACACACACACACACACACACACACACACACACCTTCAATCTGACATTAGTAAATGGAATCTCTCCTTTACTTCTCATTCAAACTTTAGTACTATTCAAAGAAGGTAGGAGTGGGCATCACAGTCTTCACCTGCCCCCCCAACACACACACACACACACACAAACATGCCTCTCTTTTGCACTAATATAGAGAATTGATCTATGCCATAAACGTTTACACTTGGGCCGGGCGTTGCTCCACACACACACACACACACACACACACACACATACACACACACACACAAACACAATGACCCAGTCTGGAGAGATTTCCTTTTATCCTTGGGCAGGGCGTTGCTCCACTGTCCAATGGGTTGGCAGTGTGACTTTATGGCCACACACACACACACACACACACACACAAACCCTGACCCAGGTTGGAGAGACTTACTTTTACACTTGGGCAGGGCGTTGCTCCACTGTCCATTGGGTTGGCAGTGGGACTTGATGGCACCCTGCAGGACATAGCCGGTATTGCAGGCGAAGCGCACTATGTCGTTCAGGTTGAACTGCGCGCCCTGGGTCAACCCATAGGCTGGGTTACCTGGGTGGCCACAGGTGATAGCTGCACAGGGAGACAAGCGAGACAGAAGGGTTGCCATCACTCACAATGCAGCTAAACAGAACTAAACACACAAACAAAACACAGCACCAATCACTGCAGACGTGAATGGTGCCCATAGGGTACTGAGCCATATTTAGTATTCACCATTAATCACGGGAGAAACAGAGACAAGAGGATTATATTCATAATTATAATACAATAATGCAATCTCAGCCCCTGACATGACATTCACTTTCTGTCTCAGGCACCTGGGTGATCTGTTCTTGTTCTATGTGTTGCAATGGATAAACACACAAACAGAGAAGAGTCTCAAACACTTCGGCTGATGATTCGGATGATTGACAGCAATAGTGTGCAGCAGAGTTTATGTGACCTGCTGATAACTTTGGCTGAACCACTCTAGTGACTGGGAAATCCCCCATAGCCCAAGTCTGGGAGACCTGTGTGTTTTATCCGCACAGCCCAACTGATGCCTTCATGAAGATGAAAGACACATTTTGTCACAGCTGATTTAAGAAAATAAATATGCAATAATGCAGAAGCATAACAGACCACAGGGCAGGTCAGGGGCAGCATCACCAAACAGAGATGAGGCTATTTTTCATCAGCAGCAGGCTATGCTTCATGTGACAAACTAGAACATGTGGTACAACTGGGTGTAGGAAACGCTGGATTCTTTCACGGAAAAGTTCACCATCAACACTTGTGCACAACACTAAACTCATACATCAGCTGATGGGGCCCCCACCAATGACCATGGGGGAAACGACACAACACTAAACTCATACATCAGCTGATGGGGCCCCCACCAGTGACTATGAGGGACACAACACTAAACTCATACATCAGCTGATGGGGCCCCCACCAGTGACTATGGGGGACACAACACTAAACTCATACATCAGCTGATGGGGCCCCCACCAGTGACTATGAGGGACACAACACTAAACTCATACATCAGCTGATGGGGCCCCCACCAGTGACTATGAGGGACACAACACTAAACTCATACATCAGCTGATGGGGCCCCCACCAGTGACTATGAGGGACACAACACTAAACTCATACATCAGCTGATGGGGCCCCCACCAGTGACTATGAGGGACACAACACTAAACTCATACATCAGCTGATGGGGCCCCCACCAGTGACTATGAGGGACACAACACTAAACTCATACATCAGCTGATGGGGCCCCCACCAGTGACTATGAGGGACACAACACTAAACTCATACATCAGCTGATGCGGGCCCCCACCAGTGACTATGAGGGACACAACACTAAACTCATACATCAGCTGATGCGGGCCCCCACCAGTGACTATGGGGGACACAACACTAAACTCATACATCAGCTGATGCGGGCCCCCACCAGTGACTATGAGGGACACAACACTAAACTCATACATCAGCTGATGGGGCCCCCACCAGTGACTATGAGGGACACAACACTAAACTCATACATCAGCTGATGCGGGCCCCCACCAATGACCACGGGGACCAACGCTGCCAGAAATGATGCTAATGATGATGATTTTTGGAAAATGGCGACAAGGAAGTGCCTTGCTGATTGGCTGAAGCTAACCAGACAAATCCTGGGACATACGGGCACAAAGGGGGGCTTTTCTTTCCTTCCCATAATGCACCAGGGGCTGTAGTGGGTACTCACGGACACAGAGCGGGCCCTACCCATAATGCACCTGGGACTGTAGTGGGTACTTATGGACACAGAGCAGGCCCTACCCATAATGCACCTGGGGCTGTAGTGTAGTACTTATGGACACAGAGAGGGCCCACCCATAATGCACCTGGGACTGTAGTGTAGTACTTACGGACACAGAGCAGGCCCTACCCATAATGCACCTGGGGCTGTAGTCTAGTACTTACGGACACAGAGCAGGCCCTACCCATAATGCACCTGGGGCTGTAGCGTAGTACTTACGGACACAGAGCAGGCCCTACCCATAATGCACCTGGGACTGTAGGGTAGTACTTACGGACACAGAGCAGGCCCTACCCATAATGCACCTGGGGCTGTAGTGTAGTACTTATGGACACAGAGCAGGCCCTACCCATAATGCACCTGGGGCTGTAGTGTAGTACTTACGGACACAGAGCAGGCCCTACCCATAATGCACCTGGGGCTGTAGTGTAGTACTTACGGACACAGAGCGGGGTCTTGCTGGACCAGC
>PYXC01000185.1:0-5000 GCA_015244755.2 Tenualosa ilisha | reverse complement strand
TTTATTAGTCATGGGTGTGTTTTGGGCGTAACATACAATTAACCAATCAGGTTTTATACTCTCATTCCCTTTAAAAGCCAGCGGCGCATTTTCCATGGTGTGTTGCTATTATGATGGCAAATTTACCCGGAAGACAGGAGCGTTTTTCGATGGAGGAGACCGATCTGCTAGTGCGTGAGGTAAAAGCGCGTGAACAGGTTATCTTCGGGGATGGAAAGAATCCCCCCAAACCTCCACGGGTCAAGGAAGTATGGGAGGATATATCCTCAGTTGTGTCCTCCGCCTTTGGCAAAAAAAGAACATCCGAACAGTGCCGAAAGCGGTACAATGATGTTAGAAGATGGGGGAAACAAAAGCTTTCAACGCAAATTAATAAATATTGTGATATATGTGATGTACATTTATATTTCATATTTCCAGGGACTCCATAATCTTTTTCTCCACATGAAAAACTTTTGTGTAAACCCTGCTGTGCGCTCCTGCTGATGAGAGAAGCAGGGTGTGTGCGCATTGTGCACGCTTTCATATCCCAAAGCGCTGTGCGCCCCTAAAATAGCTTTTCAGCAATGCGCAACTGACGACAGACCAGGGTTTTGTTGGTCACTGGCGGATTTAATTTTTGCGTCCTTATAATAGCATCTGGCACGCTTTGCGCCAGACCACACCTCTTCTTTTCGCTGACACACCCATGACGGTGCAGTGTCTTCTGCTATCTAGACAACGTGATTTTTTGCCGGAAAAAATGAACGATGCGCTGGCACAGAATAGTAATGACACCATGCGCATGTCGCGAATGTACAGTGCGCCACCGCATGATAGGGCCCTTAGACTGTCTTCTCTCTCAGTCACAAACACACACAGACTCATCAGCACTGTGGATATGCACATGCTAAAGCAATTCCACTGATTCCATTCATGTAGCAAATGCTCACATTTCACCGAACCATCCTGTCATACAAAAACTGTGGCATTTTAGTGGGGTTATGGATGTGAAAAAAGTCAATTTTCCGAGAGAGCGAAAGAGAGGGAGAGAGAGAGAGAGAGAGAGAGAGAGAGAAAGCTGTGTGCAGTGAACCATGTGAAGGCAGAACAGGAACAGAAGCAGTGGGCCTCTTCACTCTCTTCACTGACAATTTGTTAATCACTATGACATTACATTGCATTACATGTCCATCCACACACTTCCTTCCTGCAAATGCTGTCTTTTCCCAGGTCTCTCAGAGCGGTTCACACCCACACCCACCCACGCACACACACACACACACACACACACACACACACACACACACACACACACACACACACAGGGATAAGAGATTACAATAGTAGAGGGGAGAGAAGTATGGAAAGAGAGATGATGTGTCTAAATAATGGGGCTGTAATGTTTCAAACACACACACACACACACACACACACACACACACACACACAGACTTTCTGAAGAGAAGTATGGAAAGAGAGATGATGTGTCTAAATAATGGGGCTGTAATGCTGTAAGGGAGGAGCGATTTAGGATTTTACGAGACGTGCGGGTCCTCAAACACACTTACACACACATGCACACACACACGCACACACACACACGCACACACACACACGCACACACACACACAGGGAGAAGTGGTTTATGATTTTACGAGTCGTGAGGGTCCTCTAACAAATTGGTTGTGCTGAGGCAGCCAATATCTTTTTAAAGTCCATGCAGCCATTAGGGAGAGGAGGAGGAAGGAGCCACCCTTGACTTACAGCTCCAGCCTCACGCACTAAAGGCTGAAGACAGAACCAGCGTCTCCCTCTGCTCATATTAAACACAGTCTATCTTCAGCACCGTGGACAGCAGCGGATAGAACGCAGGCCTGGTTCAGCACCACGGACAGCAGCGGATAGAACGCAGGCCTGGTTCAGCACCGTGGACAGCAGCGGATAGAACGCAAGCCTGGGTCAGCACCGTGGACAGCAGCGGATAGAACGCAGGCCTGGTTCAGCACTGTGGACAGCAGCGGATAGAACGCAGGCCTGGTTCAGCACCGTGGATAGCAGCAGATAGAACACAGGCACAGTTCAGCACCTCGGACATCTACTGAACACCCAGGCCCTGATTCTACACTCACCAGCCTACAGGGAACAGGTGATGGCTGCGTCGACTTGCAGTCATTATGTAAGTACATTAATGACATGAAAAACCGTGGGCTAATATGCCACAAGCACACAAATCAACTCAGCTGTCCACAGCAGATGCTTGGCCACTTTGGACCTTTTGGGCCCTTAGCTCAGCATGTGGGAAACAGCAGTGAATCTGTTCCCAGTGGCCCCTAGCCTGGGATGAGCTCAGCAGCATGGTCATGCGAAGTCACACGGAGCCTCCATCAGACAGGGCATCAGTTGGTATCCGTGGGAATGATATTGCGTTAATATTCTTTTGCTGTCCTGTCTAATCTCTCATTTCATTTCTCTCTTTTGTCTGCTGTCAGAACTGCAGTGTTACTGGAACCTTTTAGAGCACAGGGGAAGAGATGCTGTGTTTTGCCCTTGGTTCGGTAAAGCCTTTGCAATTTAAATCTCAAATCCAAATAAATCCTTGTGCAGGCATGTTGTGAATCTCTACATCGGAAAAAAAAGGAGACAAAACTTTCTTTCATTGTCTCCGGGTACATATCATACGTCCATACAATAGCATTACAATAGCATTACAATAGCATTACAATAGCATTACAACAGCATTACAATAGCATTACAATAGCATTAAGGTGGAGAGAGGGACAGAGCCATGGAGAGGCGGGGTCTGAAGAACAAGACAAAACAAGCAAATACAAGAAAGGAGAAAAGAGGTAATGCAGTGTGCGTGTGTGTGTGTGTGTGTGTGTGTGTGTGACAGAGTACCCTTTTGTCAGAGAGAGAGAGCGAGAGAGAGACAGAGAGAGTCAGAGAAAGAGAGAGACAGGGAAATAGAGAGGGAGAGAGAGAGAGAGAGAGAGAGAGAGAGAGAGAGAGAGAGAGAGCCCTTTGAATGCATGCTGCCATCTGTCTCTGTCTGAGACAGTGATGAGCTTACAGATGGGACACAGAAGTGCTCTGTTCTCCTGCTGGGTTGGGTTCCATTTGGTTCTACTGTGTTCTGCTGTGTTCTGTCATAAGGGACTAGAGACTTGCCCCATCTAGTCTGTCACACCCCGCAGAAATCCATCAAGGGAAAGAGACAGAGAGGAAAACAATCCAGGAAGGTTTGACGTGTGTGTGTGTGTGTGTGTGTGTGTGTGTGTGTGTGTGTGTGTGTGTGTGTGTGTGCGTGTGTGTGCGTAAGTGGAATGGGACCCTTGTGATGACACAACTGGCAAATTGATTAGTCATCCCCCATGCAACATATGCCGTGTTTGTATGCGTGTGTGTGCGTACTTGTGTGTGTGTGTGTGTGCGTACATGTGTGTGTGTGTATGTGTGTGTGTGTGTGTGTGTGTGTGTGTGTGTGTATGTGTGTGAGATCTCCACGCTGAAGAACATAAGGCAGAACTTTTTAAATATTTACACTTGTGTGACTCATGCATAATTATGCAGGTGTGGTTGCCACAGTGGCAGTAAATTCATCTCTGTTTATGTGTGTGTGTGTGTGTGTGTGTGTGTGTGTTTGTGTCATGTAGTTCTGGTACACAAACCTGTTTGGAGAACAGGTAAAGGAGACAAAACACTATTCCCTCCTCCTTGCTCCTGTATGTGTGTGTGTGTGGTGTGTGTGTGTGTGTGCGTGTCCGTGTGAGTGAGATGTGTGAGTGCACATTCACCTGTGTAGCGTATCTTGAAGCCTTTGTGTCTGGAGGTGTGGTCGAAGGACCAGTGCAGGTAGACCTTGTTGGAGGAGCTGGTGATGCTGAGCGGGGAGGAGTAGTTCCCACTCAGGGTGATGAGCAGAGGAGACTGCCTGGAGGGACCTGCGGGTGTGTGTGCGTGTGTGTGTGTGAGTGTGTGTGTGAGTGTGTGTGTGTGGTGGTTAGAGAAGGAGAGAATAGAGGAAATCATCTTGTGATTGTACCTTTTGCCAACAGACACACACACACACACACACACTTTCAATGGCCCAGTGATGAGCTGACGCCCACTGAGTCCATGTCCAGTGTAAAGTACTCTTTCACCACACAAGACCAGCATGGAAATCTCTCCATCATTACACATCAGAATACCTCTACCGACACTGATCACTGATCCTCTGTCTCCCTCTCTCTCTCTCTTTCTCTCGCTCTCTCTCTGTCTCCCTCTCTTATAAACACCACCACTATTCATTTAGTCTTGATCTCTCTCTCCCTCCCTCTCTTTCATTCCTATAAATCCCCCCTCAACTCATTTAGTCTCTGTCTCTCTCTCTCTCTCTCCTCTCTCCTCAATTCTGTCCTTGATTCTCGCCATCTCTCTCTGTCTGCTCTTTCTCCTCTCTTTCACTCATCTCCCCTCCTCTCTCTTTCACCCCCTCCACCTCCTCTTTCCTCCTCTGCCATTCTCTCTCCCACCCTCTGCCTCTACCTCTCTCTCTCTCTCTCTCCCACCCTTTGCCTCTGCCTCTCCCTCTCCCTCTCTCTCTCCCACCCTCTGCCTCTCCCTCTCCCCCTCTCTCTTTCTCCCACCCTATCTGGTGTTCTTCCTGGCATCTCAAATGAGTTGACCCTGGTCATGGTGGAGCGTTGACCCTGTTGTGCGTCTAAGTCCTGGCTGCTTTTAACGGGCCTTTAGATGGGAATCTGTTGACTTTGGCACAGCTCACTGACCTCTGAAGTGACCCTGAATCTGTCACACACAAGGCAATTTCCTGTTTCATGTTCTTTCTCTTGTCACCTGACACATACACACACACACCCTCCTGCCCTTTCTTCTCTGGGCCCTATATTTCAGGGTGTGTGTGAGGGGGACAAAGAAACAGTGGAGAACAGAGAGGTGTGTGTATGTGTCCATGTGTGTACAGGTGTTTGTGTGTGTGTATCTGCGTGTGTGGGCGTTTGTTTTGGGGTGAGCTGACC
>PYXC01000184.1:162500-245919 GCA_015244755.2 Tenualosa ilisha | reverse complement strand
ACTCATACTGAAATAATTTAGAATAACTATCTGGTTTGTTCACAATATCCCACTAATCAGAGCGAATTTGGCTAGTAGCTAACATTTACATTAATCTCTATGTAAAACTGCTGGTCCGCTAACAAGCTAACTGCATCGTCAGTTGAACATAGCCAACTGTCTGACTTGAGCTGTAGAAAACGCAGTCGTAGTTCAAGTAGGAGAATTATGGTATATGTCATGTGTTTTTGACAGTAAACATAAACAGTTGACAACAGTGACTTCTGTTTGTAATCTGGATACAGCAAAACTCTGAGTTGAATGATAGTTGAACTCCTAGTTACACTCAAGTCACTCTCACACTGACCTTATCTCTATATCTATAAGATGGAATATTTCTAAGTAGCTACCTCAATTATCCCCTAATTATTTAAGTAGCTACCTCACTAGTCAGTACACTGCTACCTCACTAGTCAGTACACTGCTACCTCACTAGTCAGTACACTGCTACTAGTCAGTACACTGCTACCTCACTAGTCAGTACACTGCTACCTCACTAGTCAGTACACTGCTACTAGTCAGTACACTGCTACCTCACTAGTCAGTACACTGCTACCTCACTAGTCAGTACACTGCTACTAGTCAGTACACTGCTACCTCACTAGTCAGTACACTGCTACCTCACTAGTCAGTACACTGCTACCTCACTAGTCAGTACACCGTTCTAACTGCCCCTGCAGTGGGTTTTTGCCGGAAGGATTATTTGAGTCTGCAAAACACTGAATGTAAATGCATAGGATTTGGGAAGAAATACAGTTATTAGGATGTGTCTCTCTGAGTTTGAGTATATGTGTGTGTGTTTGTGTGTTTGTGTGTGTGTGTGTGTGTGTGTGTGTGTGTGTGTTTGTGTGTGTTTGTGTGTGTTTGTGTGTGTGTGTGTTTGTGTGTGTGTGTGTGTGTGGTTGTTTGTGTGTACGTGCGTGTGCGTGCATGTGTGTGTTTGTGTGTGCGTGCGTGTGTGTGTGTGCGTGTGTGTGTGTGTGTGTGTGTTTGTGTGTGTGTGTGTGTGTGTGTGCAGTATGGAAATGTGGGTCCTATGGCCATCACACTTTGTCAGACTCTTGGTCAGAACATTGGGATGATGTGGAGCAGAGAGCGAGCATCTGCAGGTAAACACACACACACACACACACACACACACACACACACACACACACTTATACAGACAACACATACACACATTATACAAAAAACACATTTCACATATTTATGCAGACAAGAAGCACACACACACACACACTTATGTAGACAACACATATACACACACACTTATAGAGACAAAACACACCCATTGATGTGACATGACTGAAGCATTGAGAAACATAAACAGGCAGCACACATACAACACGCACATACACACACGCACATACACACCCACTGTCAATCAATATATAAAGCATTAATGCTGCTCATGGATTTATGTGTGTGTGTGTGTGTGTGTGTGTGTGTGTATGCGATGTAGGGGAGTGCAAATGTCCTGACCCGTGGCTTGGATGCATCATGGAGGACACAGGGTATGACACACACACACACGCACACACAGGATATGACATACACACACACGCATGCACAGGATATGACATACACACACACACACAGGATATGACATACACACACGCACACGCACACACAGGGTATGACATACACACACACACACAGGATATGACATACACACACACACGCACACACAGGATATGAAATGCACATGCACAAGGTACAACACATATATCCTCACACACACACACACGACATCAAATACAGAGGATGTGTTGTGTGTGTGTGTGAGTGCATATGTGGAGAGAGATAAAGAGAAAGATCAGTTCCCCAGGATGTCAGCAGACAGGTGGTTATTCTTCAGTGTTCTTAAGAAGAAGAGGTGCTGGTGGGCCTTCTTGACCAGGCTGGAGGTGTTGATTGACCAGGACAGGTTCTCTGAGATGTGGGTCCCAGGACACATTTAGCAGCCATGCTGTTGATATGGTTGGGGTCATGAGTGTCTCCCTTCTCCCTTCTGAAGTCCACAATGAGCTCCTTGGTTCTGCTGGTGTTCAGGAGCAGGTTATTGTCAGCACACCATGCAGCTAAGTGCTGCACCTCTGCCCTGTAGTCAGACTCATCATTGCCACTGATGAGTCCAATCACCGCAGGGTCTTCTGCAAACTTTATGATGGAGTTGGATCCATTCTTGGCCTGCAGTCATTGGTGATCAGGGAGTAGAGGAATGGTTGTAGGTTGTGTGTGTAATCTGTAACGTTCTATTGTAGGTTGTGTGTGTAATCTGTAATGTTCTATTGTAGGTTGTGTGTGTAATCTGTAATGTTCTATTGTAGGTTGTGTGTGTATTTATGTTCTATTGTAGGTTGTGTGTGTAATCTGTAATGTTCTATTGTAGGTTGTGTGTGTAATCTGTAATGTTCTATTGTAGGTTGTGTGCGTAAACTGTGACGTTCTATTGTAGGTTGTGTGCGTAACCTGTAACGTTATATTGTGGGTGTTTGTAAGGTTATATTGTATGTTGTGTGCATGGCCCACAATGTTACATTGTAGGTTGTAGTAATGTTGTATTGATGTTGCACTGTTGGAGGACACTCTCCTTTATCAACGCTTGCAAGGCAGCAGATCCAGACAACGCTCTTGGTCATGTGCTGAGGAGCTTAAGGATGTCTTCTAGTTAGAAGGATGTCTTCTAGTTAGGTCTTCACGCATATCTTGAACACTTCTCAGACAAGCTGTTGTTCCATCATGCTTCAAGGCCATTCAGTTCCATCATATCTGTGCCAAAGACTCCATTCTCCAACTCCATTCTGCTTCAATGACTATCACCCTGTGGCACTGACCCCTATCATCATGAAGTGCTTTGAATGGCTAATTGTGCAACACAAATTAAATCCCCCCCCCCCCCCCCCCCTGTATGCTGAGCCAAATGGTCCACTGATGATGCATTCTGCTCTGCCCTCCTCCCGGCCCTCTCCCACCTGCACACAAAAGATGCATATGTGAGAATGCTGTTCATAGACTGGTCTAGCTCAGCATTCAGCACCATAATCAACACCATAATCTCACAACAGCTCATCTGCAACCTAGACCAGCTGGGGCATCTCAGATTGGTAAAATATCAGTAGGAGTTCGCTCAGTCTCCGTGGGAAATAGAGCCTTACCTGTACATCAGTACCAGCTGGGGCTCAACTGGGTGCTGGACTTCCTGAGTGGGAGACCACAATCAATACAATTTGGCAATGTAGCATCACACTGAGCACAGGGGCCCCCCAAGGTCAGTCCCTTGCTCTTTACCCTGCCGACACACGACTGCACACCAACCTAGAGCGCCATTCATATGGGGATGTTTGCGGACAACACAACTCTGGTGGGTCGATGAGACCCACTACAGGAAGAAGGTCGACCTTCTGCCACACTTCCACTCTGCATCACTGGTGAAGAAAGCACAGCAGCCCCTCTACTTCCTTTGCAAACTCAAGCGAGCAAGAGCCTCCTCACCCATCATGGGCACTTTCTACTGGGGTGCCATTGAGAGCATTCTCACTAGCATCCTCACCACCATCACTGTGTGAGGTGGGAGCTGCACTGACTACAACAGCAAAATCCAGCAGCACATACTGAACACAGCTGGAAAGATCATTGGTGCCCCACTCCCCTCCCTGCAAGACACATACAACACCTGCCTCGCCCAAAAAGCTCTGAAGTTGCTGCTGCTTTGTTTTTGTAGACAGCATTTTTTGCACTATAACGATGTCTGAATAAGGCAGTCGGAGATCACTAAGAGATCACTTTTATTTCGTTGTGTAAGTTGGCACAAATGATGTCAAATCTGTAACTTTCTCTGGTCCCTGGTACCTAGTAAATGCAGTAAAAGAATGTTCCGCAGAGATTTTTGACTGAACCGATGACTGTTGGGATGGTGTGCCGATAACAATGTTGCCTTCATTGGTAACCTCAGCTCTTTCTGGGGAAGCCTGGTCTTCTGAGTTGAGACTTATCCACCCCTTGTGGATGGGGGAAGCCTGGTCTTCTGAGTTGAGACGTATCCACCCCTTCAATTCAATTCAATTCAATTCAGTTTTATTTATACAGCGCCTTTTCCAATAGTATTGTCTCGTGGCGCTTCACAGAAGGAGCACCCAAGAGCAACAGGGGCAGGAAAAACTCCCTTATGTTCAGTTAATCTAGGAAGAAACCTTGGGCAGATCCACGACTCAAGGGGCTAACCCAACTGCCAGGGGTCTTGCAGAAAAATTACAATCAGTAGTAACCATGACAGACTATAAGTTGCCTATGGTTTAGCTAAGGTTCATAATAGTTCATAATAGAGTATTATCCCACTTTTACATTACATGGTAATCAGTCTATAGGTGGTTATCAGGAATTATGGCTGGACAATGTAGCAGCGGCCAGGCATAGTGACAAACTCAAAGGAGTGAGATGGGTCATGAGGGTAACACCCCTTGTGGGTGGGGGAAGCCTGGTCTTCTGAGCTGAGACTTATCCACCCCTTGCCTGGTCTTCTGAGCTGAGACTTATCCACCCCTTGCCTGGTCTTCTGAGCTGAGACTTATCCACCCCTTGCCTGGTCTTCTGAGCTGAGACTTATCCACCCCTTGTGGATGGGGGAAGCCTGGTCTTCTGAGCTGAGACTTATCCACCCCTTGCCTGGTCTTCTGAGCTGAGACTTATCCACCCCTTGCCTGGTCTTCTGAGCTGAGACTTATCCACCCCTTGTGGATGGGGGAAGCCTGGTCTTCTGAGCTGAGACTTATCCACCCCTTGCCTGGTCTTCTGAGCTGAGACTTATCCACCCCTTGCCTGGTCTTCTGAGCTGAGACTTATCCACCCCTTGTGGATGGGGGAAGCCTGGTCTTCTGAGCTGAGACTTATCCACCCCTTGCCTGGTCTTCTGAGTTGAGACTTATCCACCCCTTGTGGGTGGGTGCTGAGTTCCTTTCTGGGAACACTGACCGTCACTGAAACTCGGCTTGTCCAAGAGAAAGTTTGTTTCAGGTGGCAGAATGACAGTCCAACACAGTTCTCTGCCGTCCCACCATCAACCTAGCAGCAGGCAAGGTCAAATAGGGACACGTTATAACCACATGAAAATATCCTGGAAAAATGTGTACACTGAAAATTGGTATTACTGCACAGTCCCCTGGATTCTCACCCTTTTGGAAGCTGGGCCCCCCCAAAACTGTGTCATTGCAGTTGGGGCCCCGCCTCCTCCGCGCCTCCGCAGGCAGTGCTTTCAGGCATTATTATTATTATTATTATTATTATTACTGTTGTTGTTGTTGTTATGAGTAGTCAGTGGTTAGCCTATTTCCATTACTAGGCTATTGCTAAACTAGGAATTGGCACCAGAACTCTGACATGAATGTATGTTTTATTATTGTTATTATTACTAGGCCAAACAGTAGGCACGTCATCTGCATTTTACAGAAGCTTGCAGATAGGCAATGTTAATGTGAGACCTGAGCCTGCTTTGCCTTGCAAAGGTCCTCAATTCTTGGCCCAGTGTTTGATAAACATAGCCACAAGTCGTCCTCGATTTGTGCACGATTACGGTATTCGTTTTGAGTGCAGTCATTTTTGAAAACCCTGCCTCACACAAATATGTTGACGCGAAAGGGATGAGAATCTTCAAAGCAACGTCACACAGTTGAGGTTATTCCTGCATCAATGCTGCCCAGAATGATGAAAGAGGGCATGTTTAGACACAGCGTTGAGCACTGGAACTGCTGCCTGTTGCTGATGGAGGCTATTAGGCTTTCTTTTAAAATAGTCTATCGGTTTATCCTTAAGGCCAGCATGCTTTGTTTCGAGGTGCCTTTTTAGTTTGCATGGCTTCATGCTTTCGTTTGCCAGCACCTCGGCACACACGACACATTGAGGTTTTGGATCAGCCGTGACTGAACCCAAACTGCAGGTATGCTTCATCGTACCTTCAAAGCTTTCTGTGAAGTCAGTTGCCTTTTTGGTTTTCACAAGAAATTTCTCCATTTTTGTTTGGTTTTGAAATTTTGAAATAAATGTGGATTCTGTTTTGAATAAACTTTAAAGTTATGATGTAACGATATGTTTGTGGCTAAGTTGAGAGCTAGTGTGGGCGCTAATCAGTGGACTTAAACACGATCTTTATTCAGTAGTGGGCTTCACAATAAGGATTTTGCAGATGCAGATTTTAAGACTTAAGGATGGACTTACTCCTGTGTGTGTGTCTTCACGTGGGACAGCTAGATTTTCAACACGCACGGTGAAAAAGGCCAAGGAGTTGTGCACGCCAGCAGTTCAAAACAAAACAAAAAGCAAAGTAGGTGGCTAGGGCTGAGATGGGGACTCTGAAAATACAGGTTGGGGTGTTAGTCTTTAAAAAGACTGTTTGGGTTTTGATGTATACACTGTATACCGGGATTGATGATTCGGCATAGGACTAGACTCGAGTGAGTGGAGCTATGGTGCGGATGCGCACGGTAATAGCACTCACGTGACGTTTCATCATGTTCGCGTCGCAGGCTCAAAATACTACGTAGGGTGTGCTAGATTTTATGAAACTCTTGATTTGTTTGTGTGTTATAATAGTCCAGTCACCTGCATTTTGACATGGGTGAATGTGTTGCATCTCCTTACATCTACTAATAGCAAATGAGTCTCGGATTTTTTTTCCTTGTAGCCTACTCGCGACCGATCAGGAGGTCGCGCCCCACCTGTTGAGAACCACTGGTTTAGACTAAGAAGGGCTGAATTATCCATGCATGACAAAATACCATGACTGTTAGGCTAAATGTTTAAAAGGCTTGCCATATGCTATACTTCCAGACATGTCCTATCCACCGCAGTGACACAGGTCTATCTAAATGCATACACCTGCTCTCTCATACTTGATAGCGACCTGGGGGTACATAGCAAAGCAAGAGTCGTTTGAAATAGGAGGTCCAGAAGGAATTTTGAGCAAAATAATCTTTTGCTTAGGACTTGCACATCTGCATCTCGGCAGTACTAGGCAGGAAGCAGAGCACAGAGGATGATGGTCTCTGTAGTTCTTACCTCCCTCTGCTCTGTGCTACTGTGGCTGAAAGAAAATATAGTTCCTGCTTGAAAGATCAACTGTTTGCTACAGTCTCAGGTTACCCTATCCCTAACCCTGACTCAGGTCACCCTAACCCTGACCCAGGTCACCCTAACCCTGACCTTGACCCAGGTCACCCTAACCATAATCCTGGTCCTATAGACCTGCTGCTGCCTGCAGCCATAATTCTACAACAGCACTGAGAATTTGTTAATGTCTGACAATACCATTGCATCCTGAGTGTGTGTGTGCGTGTGTGTGTGCACATTTATGTCCAGTTTATGTGACCTCTCTGTGTGTCAGTGAGTATATGTGGACATTCTAACATCTGTGTGTGTGTGTGTTAGGTTCTACCTGCCCAGGAAGTTCTCACGCTGCAGTATAGAAGAGTATCAACGCTTCCTACAACAGGGAGGAGGACGCTGCCTCTTCAACACACCCAGCAAGGTTAGGAGAGGGAACACATATGCATTCACTCACACACACACACACACACACACACACAGTGGGGTTTGGGGGTAGGGGTGTGGTTTACATGTAAAGGGATGGGGTTTTGTCTTCAAGTGTACAGGGATGGACAGGAGGAGGAGTACAACAGCCTTGAGGAGGACTTTATGGAATGGTGTAGGACTGACCAGCTGCACCTGAACACCACCAAAACTAAGGAAATGGTGGTGGACTTCAGGAGGCCAGCTCCTCCCTTTCTGCCCGTCACTATTGATGGGGGGAATGTGGAGACTGTCTGTTATACAAGTACCTGGGGGTTCATCTGGACAATAAACTGAACTGGTTTGCCAGTACTGATGCACTTTACAAGTAAGGGCAGAGCAGGGTCTGTTTCCTGAGGAGGCTGGGGTCTCTCAATGTCTGCAGCAAACCCCTGCTACCAGTCTGTCATGGCCAATGCCCTTTTCTATGCTGTTGTACGATGAGAAGGCAGCACTAGGGAGAGGGATGCTGGATAGCTGGACAGGGTGGTGGGAGAAACTGGCTCTTCATCAGAAGTTGGTTGCACTCCACTGAGGGGGAGTTGATGACCGGAGTCAGCCAGTGGGATGGATGCATGGATGACACTCAGTAGAGATGATTGTGTGGTAAGAGGACAGAGGAGGCAAATGAGTTAGGTCAGTCTCACACTCCACTGATTATGCAGTATGTGAGAGAGAGAGAGAGTTACATGGCATGACACATGAGAGGTTTATGGTGGCACGAGGCTATAGCAGCTCTTGTAGGTATGGTGCACTACACTACTGCAGGGATTGTCAGTGGCTGCCATGCTTCACCCCAGGGTCAACAGCAGAGGCAGTCATATTTTCTAGTCCTAGTGAATGTTCAGACTGCAGCATTTTGTATTAGCTGTAGGTTTTTAATATAAGTATTTCTACAATAATACTCTACTAATCAAGCCTGGAGGTAACATGTATGTATTCATTTTTCTGTATCCTCAAAGGATAGAAACTTCCTAACCTTAGTGATATTTCATAGGTGAAAAGAAGCCTTTTGAAATAGTTTAAATAGTGAAAGAAGTTTTTGAAATATGTTTTACATGACTATTCAGAGAGAGATCCTGGTCAATGATTACCCTGAGGTCTTTACCTGTTTACCGTTTACTGTTTAACGGTGTTACATTAGAGTGAAAGGCCACTGAGTACATTTTGGTGGTGTTGGTGATGTGACTGAGCTGTTTAGGGCCTTTTGTCATAACTTCAGTTTTATCAGAGTTTAAACATAAGAAATTATTAGTCATCCAGATTTTTATGTCATCGTCATGACATCAAGTTTAGTTATTGCCGTACAGTCATTAGGCTTCATGGAAAGGTATAGCTGGGTGTCATCCACATAGGAGTGGAAAGTAATGTCCTGTTTCCTTATAACAGATCCCAAAGGTAGCATGTAAAGGAAGAATAACAGGGTCCCTAGCACTGAGCCTTGGGGTACACCATATTTTACCTTGGTGTGGCATGATGATTCATTATGAGCATGTACAAACTGGTGGCGACCAGAAAGATATGATTTGAACAAGACTAATGCAGAATCTTTGATGCCTATCATGTGTTCAAGCCTGTGTAGTAGGATCAAAGGCAGCACTAAGATCCAATAGGATTAATATTGATATATATCCATTATCAGATAAGATAAGGAAGTCATTGAAGCCTTCAAGATGGGCTCATTCTGTACTAAGATTAGCTCTAAAGCCTGACTGGAAGTGTTTTTGTTTATAGAGCTACAGATTTGCTTTGACACTATTTTTTTCAAGTATTTTTTGATACAAATGGGTAGATGGTCAGTAATTAACCAGGACATCAGGATCAAGGTTGGTTTTTTAAATAGGTGGTTTAATAATAAAAGATTTTGGGACATGCCCTGCTATTAGTGAGTCATTTATAATTGTAAGTATTGTCCCAGCCAGTAGGGGGAGAGCAGTCTTGCAGATCTGTAGGGATTGGATCCATTAAGCATGAAGCATAAGGCTTTGGCTGAGGAGATCAAAGACGTAATTTCTGATAAATTGGTGTAAATGAATCAAGGAATGCTACAGGTCTACTGCAATGTCCTCCTATCAGGCCTACCAGCCTGTGCAGTGCGACCGCTACAGATGATCCAGAATGCAGCTGCATGTCTGGTCTTTAACCAGCCAAAAAGGGCACATGTCACACCTCTGTTCATTGAACTTCACTGGCTGCCCTTGGCTGCTCGCATTAAATTCAAGGCACTTATGTTGGCCTACAGGGTGAATGATGGCTCTGCTCCCATCTACTTGAATTCTCTTCTGAAGCCCTATGTCACCCGACGACCACTACGCTCCTCTAAGGAACGTTTTCTAGCACGGCCAACACCTTGTGCAGGTCAGTCCAGACTCTTCTCATATCTGGTTCCGCGCTGGTGGAATGACCTCCCAAGTGCTACCAGATCAACTGATACCCTGTCCACCTTCAAGAAACTCGTGAAGACTAAGCTCTTCCAAGAATATCTCCTGGCGTAAACTTTGAGAATGCACTTAATAATTTAATTTCTCTACATTGTGTTACACTATTGCACTTTCAACTTAAAACAGTGCAGATTCTATGTTAGCAATACGCACTCCTTGTTAGTTCATTGTGTTGTAGCTTGAATGTTATCCTCTTTTGTAAGTCGCTTTGGATAAAAGCGTCTGCTAAATGCCTAAATGTAAATGTAAATGTACAGGTCGACTGGAACTTGCTGTAACCATCATTTGGGGTCCAACTGGGTTTGAAGTTACAAGGGAGTTCTTTAAGTCTTACAGATTCAACTCATTGCTGCTGATTCCTACTTCTTGATAGGCAGGCTATTGTGTTGAAAAGTAATTTAGTAATATTTTTATTATTGTTTAAAAGTGAGGAATAACATGCTGATTTGGCACTGCATTTGCTGCTTTCTTCAGTGCTTTCTTATACCACACAGACATATTTCTTAAGTCTGTGTGGTATACCATTGGGCAACCTTTTTTTTCCTTTTTAAATGGTACATTGGAGTTGCATATGGAGTATAGTGCATTTACAACATTATCAGTTAATTGGTTAGATTGGGCCTGGCTTGGAGTAGAGCCTTCTAATGTATATTAAATCAATAAAGGGTCAAGAAGTGAGGTAATTTTTGTCTTTTGTAGTTTTGTTGTAGTTGTAGTTTTAGGAGTTATGCTGTGAGTGTAGTAGTTAATCAAGTTTGGTGCTACATAGTCTAATGCAATTTCTAGAGTTATTAAGCAATGGTCAGTTAGTGTAGGATGATTTAAGATTGTAAGTTGTTAATTTAAAATATTTCACTCCATGTGTTAGTACAAGGTCAATGGTGTGGTTATATTGATGTGTAGGTGTATTTACATTTTGGCAGAAGCCGATGTGATTACTTAAAGATTGGAACACAGTTGCCAGGCTATCATTTGCAACGTCCATGTGGATGTTGAAACTGCAGAAGACAGGAAGTCAGATAATTCTGTGTAGGAACACAGAGATCTATATAATGTTACAGTTGTAGAGTTATACAAAACAGTTTAGCACATTTCCTGTCTGGTTGAATCAATGTTAAGAACAAGAGCCTCAAAAGATTTGAACCTACATTTAAGCTTGGGAGCTACAATGAGGTTTGCGTTGTGGGTTGTAGCTACTCTGCCACCATGACCGTAATGACGTGGTAATTAAAAAGACTTGGGGGGGGGGGGGGGGGTAACTTCATTTAGTGGGAGGTATTCGTCAGGTTTATTCATCAGATTTTAGCCAGGGTTCTGTCAGAGAGAGTATGTCAATTTGATTATCAGTAGCTTGATTTAGTATTCGGAGTTCGTATTCGGCAGGCATTAGCCAGGTTTCTGTAAGGCAAAGTAGTCAATTATTGGCATACTTTGTCATTAGTTAATTTAAGAGTGCGAATGAATATTTTGTAAGCCAAATTTCAGTTGTTGTGATTTCTGATCATATTGTTTATTAGTTTCTGGTTTTAGTTTTATGAGGTTACTATGGTTTATACCCTTACCGGGTCGCTTTAGATTGTTTTGGTTGTGGACACTCCCTATTTGACCCTGCCTGCTTCAAGGTTGACGGAAGGACAGCAGAGAACTGTGTTGGCCAGTAGGCCTAATTCTGCCACCTGTACCAAACTCTGGTTCGTCAGGGACAAGCAGAGTTTCAGTGACAGTCAGTGTTTCTAGAAAGGAGCTCAGCACCCACATGCGAGGGATGAATAGGCCCACCGTCTCAATTCAGAAGTTCAGGCTTCCCTCAGAAAGAGCTAAAGTTAAAAATTAAGCCCACATTGTTATCGGCACACCATCCCGGTCACCGCTTCAGTGAAAAAAACTCTGCTGAACATTCTTCACCGCGTTTAATAGATATGGTATCAGAGAAATATCAGAGTCTGACATTGTTTGTACTAATCTGCACAAGGAAATAAAACTCGTTTTGGTGATCTCCAACTGCCTTAATTGGATATCGTTAGTGCCAGTGTGGATAACTATCAGGGGACTTAATTGCTTGTTTATACTCTATTATGAACTATTATGAACCTTAGCTAAAACCATAGGCAACTTGTAGTCTGTCAATTTTTCTGCATGACCCCTGGCAGTTGGGTTAGCCCCTTGAGTCGTGGATCTGCCCAAGGTTTCTTCCTAGATTAACTGAGCATAAGGGAGTTTTTCCTTGCCCCTGTTGCTCTTGGGTGCTGCTTCTGTGAAGCGCCACGAGACAATACTATTGTAAAAGGCGCTGTATAAATAAAACTGAATTGAATTGAATTGAATTGTTTAGTCTCCAGCAGTTTCAAATAGGCTTTGATTTTTGACTATGGTCAATGATGTCGCTAGTTTCACATTTCGTACAGTAGTAGCGCCAGTTACCAGAGTTCATCTTTGTTGAGAGAGTTACATAGGGGGACAATCGATTAGAACCATTAAGTGGTTGGTGGTGTTCAGGGGGCTTTGTTCTGCTACTAGATCCCCTCACCGGAAGCCAGCACTTCACTCCCCGAGGGAGATGGTGCTGGTCCGCTAGCTGGCTTTCTGGGAGATGAGCTCTCTGATGCATCCACACTTGCGAGGGGTCCAGCTATCTGCCGCGAAGTTATAAATCTTATCTAATGTGTGGAAGCGGCTTTCTAGTTTGGTGATCCTGGCCTGCAGAGTAGCCAGCTGTCTACATGTGTTACACGTATCATAACTACTAAATCATCTGACAAGCGGGGCAACAGATAGAGACAGAAAAATTGACAGTATGCAACTAAAACTTCCTTTACTTTTGTCTGTGTGTAGTTAAGTAGTGATTACTCTATTTTTGATATATTGTGCAGCCTATTGTACTTGAAAAAGATATAGGATTTGCATTGGCAGTGTACTTGCACTGACACTCTCTTGCACTATGGATACCGTTGCATCAGTTCTGCACATATCCACTTTGCAACCAAACTTTACTGTATAGCGCACAATTGATTTCTTTCTTTGTATTTGTGAAGTATGTATGTGTGTGTGTATGTTGTGTGTCTGTGTATCTATACGCCTATGTGTATGTGTGTATAAGTTACTGGACACCTTAATTTCCTTCTGAATAAAAAAAGTCTTTCTTTCTGTCTCTCTAAGTGTGAACCTAAAGTAACTTCCTGTTCCACTTTCCTATTTGTGCTGCCATAGTTACTGGATCCACCAGAATGTGGGAACGGTTTTGTAGAGGTGGGGGAAGAATGTGACTGTGGTTCAGCACTGGTAAGTGTGTGTGTGTGTTGGTGTTTGAGTGTGTGTTTGTGAGTCAGTGTGTGACTGTGAGTCTGTGTGCGTCTGTGTGTGTGTTTTTGTGTGTGCGTGTCTGTGTATGTTGAGAGACATAGAGACTTTAGCTAACCACAGATCTTGTGTGTGTGTGTGTGTGTGTGTGTGTGTGTGTGTGTGTGTGTGTGTGTGTGTGTGTTACCAGGAATGTTCTCGTGTGGGCGGGGCCTGTTGCAAGAAGTGCACTCTTACTCATGATGCAATGTGTAGCAATGGACTCTGCTGCCAAAGGTGTCAGGTAGGTGTGTGTGTGTGTGTGTCTGTACGCGTGGATGTGTGTGTGTAAAAACAACCTCCTTATGTCCATCTATCCACTCCCTACGACGTGAACTTTTCATAATGCTTTGAATTGGAATGAGAACCATGTCAAATCACTGCAGAAATGAAACAGTCCATGTGACGTCTGAGCCTAAACCTGGAGCTTTTATTAAGGGGTTTATGTTCGAAAACTTTTGTCGAGGTCAGACATATAGTTGCACTGCTTCCTATAGGTTTTAGTGAAAATACAGCCTTGATGAACACATTTTCTTGGTAATAATTTTTGTTTTTTTCTTATCCTAAGGAATATTATTTAAAAATTCTTAAACAGTATTGGTAGTATATCAATGGGCAGAAAATGACACATAGTAGTTTTTAGTATATACATATATACAACATTCCTACACATAGATAATGACACATAGTAGTCTTCCGTACGTACATACATACATACATACGTACATACATACGAAATGCATACATACATACGTGCGTGCGTCAGACAACTGCTGTCAGACAAGATGCTGTTACCTGACTAATTACTGCTTGTTCACTGCAGTCAGACAAGATGTTGTTAGCCTGACTAATTATTAGCTGTCAGACAAGATGCTGTTAGCCTGAGTAATTACTGCTTGTTCACTGCTGTCAGACAAGATGTTGTTAGCCTGACTAATTATTAGCTGTCAGACAAGATGCTGTTAGCCTGACTAATTACTGCTTGTTAACTGCTGTCAGACAAGATGCTGTTACCTGACTAATTATTAGCTGTCAGACAAGATGCCGTTAGCCTGAGTAAAAGCTCCAGTGGGTTAAGAGGGCAGGAATATCCATGATCTTGTCTGCCATCTTGACTGAAAAGCTGAGCCTTAGACTTGATTCATGTTAGGTTCCCAAACCAGACACTAAACAGACAAGTATGCGCATGGACGCACTGGTGAATTCTGGCACATACACTTGATACCTGTATCTACCAACGCAGGTCACTGTCAGTATAGACTAAATATTTAAAAGTAATCACCTGTTTAATGTATTGGCCATGGATGACCACCGGCATCCTGTCTCCAGTGGATCTAGGGTCAAGGAGCATTTCAACAATATTTCTTGTGTTCATATGAGGTTTCTATGTACCGCTATGTATCGGACCACAAATTGCTGCCTGGTGGATGCTGGAGGTGCCTGGACAGCTCACTGCTGTGTTTAAGAGAACTGAATTCAGTTTCACTTGCTTTGGTCTGTTGGACAGAAAGGGGTGATACCACTTGATTAGGAAAGAGTTTACATTAAGTTTTTTGTGCTCACAGACATTTGTGCTTTGATTTGTTGTGTAAGCAAATTGATATTTATCTGACAGTGGTTCTACATATATGCAGAGTTACTCAATCATGAGCCTCTCTAGTGATTTAAGCACATTTGAGGTGATTGCCACTGGCCGATAGTCATTGTCCTCCTGGGGACCTGCCTTCTTGGGCATGGAATTATAATATTTTTTTTCCAGAGCTATGGAACTGTGTCACTGTGGAAAGTGAGTTCCTGTGCAAATGTCTTCTGTAGAAAAGCAGACAGATTGTCTGGGCCTGTTGCCTTGTTGGTATGCACTATAGATACTATCCTATCTATGTTCACATTGCAGACTATTTCCTCTAAAACTGCAGCATATTCCCCAACATTACCAGTATTAAAATACATGTAAAATGAGTTAGTTTGTTTGCCTTTGCATGTTTATTTTGAATGTCCATATTGGTCATTTATCTGATTAAATTCCACAGCCTCTTTGTGTCGGAGTTTGACAGATCTTGTTTGGCCCACTCCTGATATTCCCGCCAGGTTAGGTTAGGTTAGGTTAATGTGCTGTCTTCAGAAACTCTGTGTACATCAACAACGTCCTTAATGCTCAAATTCTTGTGTAGAGACTCTGATAATACCGATACTACTACTATTAATACTAACCCTAGTCCAGAGTGCTATCCCATGTGATGTTGACACTTTAAAGTCTTTTAAAAATAGCGTTTTCAATGTGTCTGCCCAGTAGCCTCAGGCTGTAATACTACTTGTGAAACATGGTTTATTATTAGAATGTCGCTTAACTGGGGTGTGATAGTCAACACAAAAAGAAACATAGGCAGTGATTGATTCAGAAGCTCCATCAGCATCTGCATCCTCAAAGAAAATGTTCAGTCCGTACAGAGGAAGCATCATTTTAGCTCCTCCATGTTATCACTTGTCCATACCTTTACAGTTTGTATTTCTGATTTGGGTTTTCAGGGATTGTGCTAGACTGGGTTTCCACTTATCGCACTGTAGGAGTTTTGCAATCTCCAGTGGGGGTTTTGTCTCCCCTTCCTCTCCTCTGTCTTGTGGTGTCCCACAGCGGTCAGTTCTGGGCCTGCTCCTTTTCACAATGTACATGTCAATGCTGGGTGATATAAATAGTCTCAATATCACGTACCAGATGTATGTAGGTGATTGACAATGAATAAGAATCTTCACAGACAGAGGTACTAATATTTACTCCACACAGCATGACACCAGAGATTAGACAAAATATTGGGCCTTATTATCCTCTTGTTCGGTCTAGGTTGAGAAACCTAGGGGTGACATTTGACAAGTCCTTGTCTTTCGAAACACATATCAAACATCATGTTTTTTTATGTTATCTATAGTGTCTTACACAGAATTAGAGATGTTTCTTCATGCTCTCATGTCTTCCTGCATTAATTATTCATTTTCTCTTCCTTCAATATATCTGTCCTCTCTCGCCTGCAGTCCTTTCAAAAGTCTGCTGCTGGGCTACTCACCAGGTTAAGCAGATACTTCCACATTAGTCCCATTCTCAGCTCCCTCTACTGTCTTCCTGTATAGTACAGGATTCCGTTCCAAACCCTCAGAATTATAGAACACTGCATGGACAGGCTCCTGCCTGTCTAGCTGACTTAATTCACCCCCACACACCAGCACCCTCTCTTCAGTCTGACTTCCTCTCTGTCCCACATACACATCTAAAAACCTCCAGTGATTGTCCAGTGAGAGACAGTTGCCACTCAATTATGGAATGCCCTGCCTCGCCATCTCAGGCAGCTATAGACTCATTTGTTGAAACTAGCTTTTCACTAACATGGTAAACACATTTTAGGTACTTTTTATTATTGTTATTATTATTGTTATTATTATTATTTGTGACTTCTTTCCTTTTGAAAGTGTTTTTATGGTGGTCTTAGTCTCTTAACAATCCTGCCACTGTGAAGCACTTTGTGACACTCCTAGTGAAAAATAAATAAATAAATAAATAAATCTTACTTAATCACTTTCTGACTGTTTACAGTACGAGCTGCAGGGCGTGTGTGTAATGGTGTGTGTCTGTGTAATGGTATGTGTGTTTGTGTTATGGTGTGTGTGTATATATGTGTGTAATTGTGTGTGTGTGTGTGTATAATGGTGTGGGTGTGTGCTTGTGTGTGTGTGTTTGTGTGTGTGTGTGTATGTGTGTTTGTGGGTGTAATGGTGTGTGTGTGTGTGTGTGTGTGTGTGTGTGTGTGTGTGTGTGTGTGTGTGTGTGTGTGTAATGGTGTGTGTGTGTGTGTGTGTGTAATGGTGTGTGTGTGTAATTGTGTGTGTGTGTGCTGTGTTTACAGTACGAGTTGCGGGGCATAGTGTGTCGGGATGCCATTAATGAGTGCGACATTCCAGAGACCTGCACAGGTGACTCCAGCCAGGTAGGAGAGCTGTGTGTGTGTGTGAGACAGAGAGTGTGTGTTACTGTGTTTGGTTTGGTTTTCCATTCTAAGTCTCCTTCAAGTTAACACCAATTTAGCAAATCCACATCTTAGTACTGGACTTCTTTTTGGAGCTCTGAGACGTTTCACCTTTCATCCAAAAGGCTTCGCAAGTTCTGGCCTGGTGATTTAGAACCAGGAGATATATCTCTAGACTTCAGTTGGAGCTGTGAGCTGTAGACCACACCCCTCATCATGTGACTTCCATGACATGGATTAATGAGAATCGTCACAGACATAAGTTTGCTCTACGGTGGGCAGATACTTTCTGCCACAACCAATCGCTACTGTTTAGTTGCACATCTGTTAAGCATTGGAATGCACCAATTGAATTGAGAGTTTTTGCTTTCAGCCCTCCCTCTGTTTGCTGATTGGCCCGTTCAAGCGATGCTGTAAACCAAAGCCTACGACTGGCTCCCTATCCAGTGGTGAAGCTAGATGAGAAAGTGAGCAGAAGCACCAGGTGGCGCTAGCCTGGCTAGTCTAGTCTCTGCTCTGTTTCTATAGAGAGCAAAACCCTTTGTTCAGTCAGTCTAGTCTCTGCTCTGTTTCTATAGAGAGCAAAACCCTTTGTTTAGTCAGTCTAGTCTCTGCCCTGTTTCTATAGAGAGCAAAACCCTTTGTTCAGTCAGTCTAGTCTCTGCTCTGTTTCTATGGGGAGTAAAACCCTTTGTTCAGTCAGTCTAGTCTCTGCTCTGTTTCTATGGGGAGTAAAACCCTTTATTCAAGTTTTAAGTTGTGTATAATAAGTCATCGGTTTAAGTAGCATGCTTAAAGAGTTCATACATTGTGAATGAAGTACAAAACGTCTGCTTAATTTGTCCTGAAATAGTGTCCATCTCAAACACTGAAAATACAATAAAATGAGTACAAGAGAGAGAGAGTGAAACTAAGTTTGCGCATCTCTACTAACAGCTGAATGGCCTATTCTTATCCATGGATACTGAATGCAGTTTACAATTTATTTTATTTTAGGGTTCTTTATTTAAAATACAGTCATTCAAAATGAACTGAATTGCAGTGCTACTTTACATATTAAGTAGCGTGCTAATTTGCAAATTACGTAGGCGATTATTGCACATCGCTCATTTCTGTGTATGTCACTCAGAAGTTGAATAAGCCTATTCATTTTTTTTAACACGGCATGGAATACATTTTCAATCTATCTTTTATTTATTTTATTTTATTTTATTTTTACTTATTTTATTTTATATTATTATTATGCATAGTGAATTATTAGGCCTATTGCGCAATATTTACAATCTGCACGACTATCATGTTATATTGCCAATGGCAGCTGCAGACTATGCTTGTGCTTTTTCAAGTTGTAAAAGTGCAAGACAAGTTCTACTGTTCCACTACACTACTGCTCACTGTTGCACTAACCCTAACCCACTACTGCTCACTGTTGCACTAACCCTAACCCACTACTGCTCACTGTTGCACTAACCCTAACCCACTACTGCTCACTGTTGCACTAACCCTAACCCACTACTGCTCACTGTTGCACTAACCCTAACCCACTACTGCTCACTGTTGCACTAACCCTAACCCACTACTGCTCACTGTTGCACTAACCCTAACCCACTGCTGCTCCAGACTTTGGGATGGCTGGGACATCTCCTTGTTTTCAGTGGAAATTAAATGAAGGTAACGCCACACCAATTTTATTTGTTCGTTCTCTGATATTTCAGGAAGAATATGAAGCAACCTGGTGAAAAAAAGCAAAAACCTGAGTTGTTTAAGTTGGCCAACTCATTCAATCCACTTGGTCTTGGGGAAGCAAGCTCAAGGCATCTGGAGTACAACTGCACAAAGATTTTACACTTCTGTCCCCAAAACATTTAGCCAGGTTAGCGCCACCTAGTGCTTCTGCTCAATGTTATATTTAGCCACAGCACTGTGTCAGGAATCTCTCCAAAAGCATAGGTTTCCCTCAACAATTTTTTGGCTGGCCAATCAGCAAACACTGGGCTCTGGCATTTAAGGTTCACAGAAAGTATCTGCCCGTGGGGAAGGAAACATACCCAGTTGATTCTCAGAGGCCTTGCAAAGCGATTAAAGCAAAACATTTTCTTCTGACTGAAATTTGTTGAGAGCGGGGATGAAACAGGGGATGAAAGGGGGCAAATTACTATGTGGAGTCCATGTGGGTTACTAAACCAGACTAAAAAAAACTCCATTACTTGATTTAAAGGCACACAGGCAACATGTTTAGGTTAATTTACGAGCTCCATAGTCACTTTGATGATGAAGTGGTTCATTGCGTGGTGAAAGAAGACTCTCTTGGCCACCCCTAGCATAGATCTCACAGTGGCAGAATCTCAATGGGCAATGGGTGAAACCAAAACTGCATGAATCTCAATGGGCAATGGCTGAAAACAAAGCTGAAATGGAATAAAAAGTAAAGTCACGTTTATTACTAGCTTGGCAGTCAGTGTAACACTATGAAAACCATTGCTGGTTCCTGTAACAAATTCACATGGATCAGAGAGAATCTACTATGTTAAAATGGGGGAGCTCCGTGAGTAAAACACTCTTGCCATTACCCACTTTCTTCCCATTCTTGCCTGGTATGCCTTTAATATTGGGCCTTTACCACTTATCAGAACCTGGTATCTGACTCATTCTCTGTACCTGCATACCAGTAGGTTAACTACCAAAAATATATGCAAACGCTTTAAAACGCTGTCCTGAGCCTTTTCCTACTGGATGAACCTATTGCTATCTTCTGCTAAACTTCAGCAATGTTCCTGGCCTGGCCACAAACAATGTGTGCTTCATACGATCATTCAGGGATCAAGACTTTGCAGATGATAAAATAATTGAAAATGAAACCCCTCAAAAGGTAGGCCTACCTCAAACAGTCAACTGCAGAATTGCTATCACTAGTTGCCGTATACGCATTGGATAAACACGTTCCAGAGTGTGTCATTACCATAAATTAGCTGTTGATATTGGTGACAGTGACATCATTTGTCTAAAAGTAGCAATGTTTTTTTCCTATCTGAATTATGAATTCTCAAAGAATGATCTTGCCCACCTGATGACTCTGTGCGTGCTCACATCAGCAGTAAAGCCAATGTGGATTCATGAGAAAGCTGCTCATTCTCCCAAAGATCCCTGTCTTTTAGCGTCGCCTACTTCTTGCCTGTGTGGTTAGTTCTGCCAGAAAACCATCATGATATGTTTCAAAATAAAAGCGACAGTTAATTCGATGAAGTTCATCATTTCTGAAGTGACAGAAGTACGTTGTGGTGACGGAGAACTTTAATCCATGCGATGTTGCGAACTCTTGAAGTGGCAATTCTGAGAACCAACCAATAAAATTGGTTCACCTCTCACAACTCCCCTGTGTTTTTGTCTCTGCCACCACAGACACGCCCACACCTGTGTGTGTGAGAGAGAGTGACTGGGGCATGTAGTTTAATAATCAACAAATTAGCTTCATGGTTTGTTCTGTTCAACTGTCTAAAATACGTGTATGTGTGTGTGTGTATTATTCTGTCTAGTGTCCTCCTAATGGGGGTGTGTGTGTGTGTGTGTGTGTGTGTATGTGTGTGTGTGTGTGTGTTTATTCTCTCTAGTGTCCTCCTAATATGTGTGTGTGTGTGTGTGTTTGTGTTTATTCTCTCTAGTGTCCTCCTAGTGCGTGTGTGTGTGTGTGTGTTTGTGTGTGTGTGTTTATTCTCTCTAGTGTCGTCCTAATGTGTGTGTGTGTGTGTGTGTGTGTGTGTGTTTTTTTTTTTTTTTTTTTTTTTTTTTTTTTCTCTAGTTCTCTAATGTGTGTGTGTGTGTTTTTTCTTGTGTTTTGTGTGTGTGTGTGTTTATTCTCTCTAGTGTCCTCCTAATGTGTGTGTGTGTGTGTGTGTGTGTGTGTGTTTATTCTCTCTAGTGTCCTCCTAATGTGTGTGTGTGGTGTGTGTGTGTGTGTTTATTCTCTCTAGTGTCCTCCCAATGTGCACAAACTGGACGGTTACATGTGTGATGCAGGGCAGGTGACCCCTCCCCTCTTCTCTCTAACCTCTTACACACACTCACTGACTCTAACCTTACACACACATGCACTCTAACTCTAATCTTTTACACACACACACACACACTCAAACACTGACTCTAACCTCTTACACACACACTCTGACTACACACACACACATACACACTCTGACACTAACCTCTTACACACACACACACACACACACACACACACACACATTCACTCTGACTCTAACCTTTTATACACACTCCGCCTCTAACCTATGAAACATACTCTGACTCTAACCTCGTACACAGACTCTAACCTTTTAGAGACACACACACTAACTTTAACCTCTTATACACACCCTACCCTCTTACAGACACACTCACTCTGACCCTAACCTCTTACACACACACTCTGACTAACCTCCAACACACACACACACATACACACTCTGACTCTAATCTTTTACACACACATGCTCTGACTCTAACCTCTTACACACACACTCTGACTAACCTCCAACACACACACACATACACACTCTGACTCTAATCTTTACACACACATGCTCTGACTCTAACCTCTTACACACACACTCTGACTAACCTCCAACACACACACACATATACACACTCTGACTCTAATCTTTTACACACACATGCTCTGACTCTAACCTCTTACACACACACTCTGACTAACCTCCAACACACACACACACATACACACTCTGACTCTAATCTTTTACACACACATGCTCTGACTCTAACCTCTTACACACACACTCTGACTAACCTCCAACACACACACACACATACACACTCTAATCTTTTACACACACATGCTCTGACTCTAACCTCTTACACACACAGTCTGACTCTAACATCTTACACACACTGTGTTCATTGATAGATGGTGATGTGTTAACTTATAGTTGCTGATGTGTTCATTGATAGATGGTCACTCATAGATGCTGACATTTTCCTGAATTTTCCTTAGGATTTGGGGACATTCCTATTTCTCCAGACAATATCATTAAAATAAGTCAAGTCATTTAACTTAAAAAATTGGGGACTGTCCCAGGAAATCTGGGTTGCCTGGTCTTACTCCATAGACATTACAGGGGAATAGGGTAGAAACTGAAAGTATCAGTATCATAGGTGTATCCCTGGGTAGTGACCTTGAGAGTGAGTATCTTAGGTGTACCCCTGGGTAGTGACCTTGAGAGGGAGTATCTTAGGTGTACCCCTGGGTAGTGACCTTGAGAGTGAGTATCTTAAGTGTATCCCTGGGTAGTGACCTTGAGAGTGAGTATCTTAGGTGTACCCCTGGGTAGTGACCTTGAGAGTATCTTAGGTGTATCCCTGGGTAGTGACCTTGAGAGTGAGTATCTTAGGTGTACCCCTGGGTAGTGACCTTGAGAGTGAGTATCTTAGGTGTATCCCTGGGTAGTGAGCTTGGGAGTGAGTATCTTAGGTGTACCCCTGAGTAGTGACCTTGAGAGTATCTTAGGTGTATCCCTGGGTAGTGACCTTGAGAGTGAGTATCTTAGGTGTACCCCGGGGTAGTGACCTTGAAAGTGAGTATCTTAGCTGATGTAGTTGTCCTACCAGTCACGTCTCATCTCATGACATATCTCTGTGTCTTAGGGTCATTGCTATGGTGGTCATGTGATCTCTGTGTCTTAGGGTCGTTGCTATGGTGGACGCTGCAAGACACGGGATGGCCAGTGCAGGAGCTTATGGGGACACCGTAAGTGTGTGTGTGTCTGTGTGTGTTTGTATGTGACCGTGCGTGTCTGTGCACGTCTGTGGGTGTATGTGAGTGTATGTGAGTGTGTATTTTTTTATAGGGACACAGTAAGTGTGTGAGTGTCTGTGTGTGTTTGTGTGTGACCGTGCATGTCTGTGCATGTCTGTGCATGTATGTGGGTGTATGTGTGTGTATGTGACACACACAGTAAGTGTGTGTGGGGGTGGTGCAAATGTAGAGCAAAGCCCCCTAGAACCGTATATTAAAGATACTGCAAAAACACTTGGTGTAATTTTGGACTCTAATTTTAAAATTGAGAAACAAATAAATGCAGTTGTAAAGTCTAAAAGCTTTTTCCAATTAAGGCTTTTGTCCAAGGTCAAAGTCTTCGCATCATTCAAAAGCTTTAAGAGGGTCATAAATGCCTTTGTTTTATCCCGCTTAGACTACTGCAATGCCCTGTATGTGGGCATTAGTTGGTCCTTAGTTGGTAACTAATTTTTGAAAATTCAAGTAACAGTTGAAAAGTTACACTCATGGATGCAACTCCAACTTTGACCTATTGGTGGTGCTAGAGCGCTTTTCTTGCACACATGAAACTTGGTCAAATTATTCAGGAGGCCCCAGTCTGTGTGCAAAAATTCACAACTTTCCTCCATGGGGTTCTATAGGCAGCCATAGACTTCAGTGGAAGAAGTGTCCACTATCAATGTGATAGTGGCAAGATGGCAGCGCACACAGTTGCAGCAGCTAAGTGTCCTACCAGTCAGTGTAGTGTTTGGGTGTCTTTGTTCGTCTCGTGTTTTGTTTTGTGTACAGTCAGTCGAGCAAATAACATCTACAGCCGACATGACCTCCTTACCATCGGACTACGCTATCGTAACGACGTTACTGGCGAACTTATCCGACAGCATAAGATACCGGCAGAGATAGCGAGAAGACCGGGTTCTCCATGGATTACCATCCCGGCGGGGAGGAGGCGGAGGCGGAGGCGGCGGCGAGAGAGAAGGAAAAAGCGAGGCTGCAGGGCTGGCGCGCTAGCCAGGCTACGTAGGCAGCCACTCAAACCACCGCTCCCTAGTCTATTCATCTCTAATGTCAGATCTCTTCCGAACAAGATGGATGAACTACAAATGGCAGCCAACAAACACCTCAAAGATTCATGCATCCTGCTCATCACCGAGACCTGGCTTCATCAATCCATTTCGGACTCTGCTATCGAGCTAGCGGGCTACACCACACAGCACCACGATCGGACAGCAGAGTCCGGTAAGAGCAAAGGAGGAGGACTCTGTATGTACGTGAACAACAACTGGTGCACCAACATAGCGATAACAGACCGTCACTGCTCCCCTGACATAGAATATCTGACTGTCAAATGCAGACCTATCTATCTCCCAAGAGAATTCACTGCTGTCATAATAACTGCTGTATACATACCACCGGATGCTAACGCTAACTCGGCTATTGCACTGTTGCATGCAAACGTTAGCAACAAGCAGAGCAGATACCCTGACGCTGTACACATCATAGCTGGGGATTTCAATCATGCAGATTTAAAAACAGCACTCCCTAAACTACACCAGCATGTCAAATGTGCCACCAGGGGTGAAAACACTTTAGACAAAGTATACTCTAACATCAAAGGGGGCTACAGGGCCAGTCCCCTACCACACTTGGGTCAGTCTGACCATTTATCACTTTTTCTAATACCGGCATATGCACCCCTCAAGAAAACCGCCCCCACCACTACAAAGACTGTTGAAACATGGCCAGAGGATGCCCCCATGCAGCTACAGGACTGCTTTGATAGGACCAACTGGGATATTTTTGAACATCAAGACCTGGAGGTGTTCACAGACAGTGTTCTTTGTTACATTAAGAACTGCATAGACACGGTCACACGTGTCCACACTCAACGTGTCCGGGTCTACCCCAACCAAAAGCCCTGGATGACCCGGGAGGTCCAGCAGCTGCTGAAGCAGAGGAACATCGCCTTCAGGACCGGCAACAGAGACCACTACAGCGCAGCTCGAGCCGACCTGAAGAGAGGCATCAAAGGGGCCAAGGCTGACTACAGAAGGAGGATTGAGGACCACCTGGAGAGCAACAACAGCAGGGAGGTGTGGCGGGGTATCCAGCACCTGACAAACTACAAGACCAACCCCGGAGCCGCCGTAGGTGACCCTGCACTGGCTGAGGAGCTGAACATCTTCTTCGCCCGTTTTGAGGTCACAGCACCAGAGGCCCAACAACACCACGCAGCCCACAGCAGCACTGTCCTCACTCTGGATGAACATGACGTGAGGCGCACGCTGCGGGCGGTCAACCCAAGGAAGCTGACGGGCCCTGACGGCGTCCCGGGCGTCCTCGTGTGCTGAGGGACTGTGCTGACCAGCTGGCTGGGATCTTCACCAGGATCTACAACCAATCTCTGGCACAGTCAACTGTCCCACCCTGCCTCAAGTCTGCCATCATAGTCCCTGTGCCCAAGAAGCCCCACATCTCCGGTTTAAACGACTACAGACCAGTGGCACTGATCCCAGTGGTAATGAAGTGCTTTGAAAAACTGGTCCGTAGTCACATCACAGCAGCCCTGCCCCGCAGCCTTGATCCCCACCAGTTTGCATATAGAGCGAACCGATCCACGGAGGACGCCGTGGCTACAGCGCTCCATGCCGCCCTGTCACACCTGGAGGGGCAAGGGAGCTATGTGCGGATGCTCTTCGTGGATTACAGCTCTGCATTTAACACCATCCTCCCACACAGATTGGTGATCAAATTAAGAGACCTGGGGCTGCCTCACACAACCTGCATGTGGATTAACAGCTTCCTCTCTGACCGCAGACAGAGAGTGAGAATTGGCCACCACACATCCCCAGCCCTGAGCCTCAGCACTGGCTCTTCCCAGGGCTGTGTGCTCAGCCCACTGCTCTACTCTCTGTACACACATGACTGCTCCCCTGTCCATCGGAGCAACACCACTGTAAAGTTTGCAGACGACACTACAGTGGTGGGGCTCATATCTGGGGGCGACGAGTCCGCCTACAGAGACGAGGTAGAGCAGTTGGTGTCATGTTGCAGGGCCAACAACCTTCTCATGAACATCTCAAAGACAAAAGAACTTATAATTGACTACAGAAGGAAAAGGACTGACACCCCAACACTAACCATCAGCGGGCAATGTGTGGAGAGGGTAGCAGACTTTCGCTTCCTGGGCGTCAACATCGAGGAAAGCTTGTCCTGGAGCATAAACACCTCTGAGCTGCTGAAAAAGTCTCAACAGAGACTGTACTTTCTCAGGACACTCAGAAGGAGCAACATCACACAAAGACTGCTGGTCTGTTTCTACAGAGCCTCCATTGAAAGCATACTAACATACTGTATATGCATATGGTACAACAGCAGCACAGCAGCTCAGAGGAAAGCGCTTCAGGGGGTCATCAACACTGCCCAAAAGATTGTTGGCTGCCCTCTCCCCACACTGGAAGAACTACACCGCTCGCGGTGTTTGAAAAAAGCCCAGAACATTACAAAGGACACTTCACACCCTGGCTATCCCCTGTTTGAACTGTTGCCTTCAGGCAAACGGTACAGAACAATCAGGGCAAGGACAAATAGACTCAAGCATAGTTTCTATCCCACAGCAATAACCTGTTTAAATGCTGCTAGAAATCAAGACACCTTACAATATATTCCAACAGTGAATCTGGTTATGTGATGTCTGAACTGTGTGAATGAAGTATCTGGAAATGTGTAGTATGAATGTGTAGTGTGAATGCGATGTCTGTGTGTTCTTGGGCTCAGGCCACTGTCTATGGCTGTTTTATTTTTTTACTTTTTTAACCTTATTTATTGACCCTTTGCACTGACTGGAAAGCACTTTTTAATTTCGTTGTACTTGTGACAATGACAATAAAGATATAAAGATATAAAGAAAGAAAAAGATAAAGAAAGAATAAGAAGACATAGAAACACAGTGGGGTTCTGCAGCTACACTGCTAGAGTGTGTGTCTGTACGTGTGTGTGTGCGTGTGTGTGTGCGTGTATGTGAGTGTGTGTGCCTGTGTGCGTGTTTATAGGGACACTGTAAGTACCAAATCAACCACACTCAAGTGTGTGTGTGTGTGTGTGTGTGTGTGTGTGTGTGTTTGTAGGCTCTGCAGATCGTATCTGCTATGAGAAGCTCAACACCGAAGGTTCAGAACGAGGAAACTGTGGAAAAGACCCTGGACAGAACTGGTTGCCATGCAACAAACAGTGAGTCCCCTTTGAAACACACACACACACGCACACACACACACACACACGCACACACACACACACACACGCACACACACTCTTTCAACCATACTCTAGCACTGTTTCCCCCACCCTTCCTCCACATTTACACACATCTGCTCAGGCCCCAGTGTGTGTGTTCACATATCTGCTCAGGCCCCAGTGTGTGTGTTCATATATCTGCTCAGGCCCCAGTGTGTGTGTTCATATATCTGCTCAGGCCCCAGTGTGTGTGTTCATATATCTGCTCAGGCCCCAGTGTGTGTGTTCATATATCTGCTCAGGCCCCAGTGTGTGTGTTCATATATCTGCTCAGGCCCCAGTGTGTGTGTTCATATATCTGCTCAGGCCCCAGTGTGTGTGTTCATATATCTGCTCAGGCCCCAGTGTGTGTGTTCATATATCTGCTCAGGCCCCAGTGTGTGTGTTCATATATCTGCTCAGGCCCCAGTGTGTGTGTTCATATATCTGCTCAGGCCCCAGTGTGTGTGTTCATATATCTGCTCAGGCCCCAGTGTGTGTGTTCATATATCTGCTCAGGCCCCAGTGTGTGTGTTCCTCCTCTGCATTCATTTGTGTGTTTTGTGTTTTGTGTGTGTGAGTGCGTGTGTGTGTGTCTGTGTGTGTCTGTCTGTGTGTGTGTGTGTGTGTGTGTGTGTGTGTGTGTGTGTGTGTGTGTGTAGTAGTAGTAGAGTAGAGTTACTTTATTGATCCTGAAGGAAATGAAGGTGTCCAGCAGCATACACACAATACACATAATACACATAACACACATAATACACATAATACACATAATACACATCATACACATAATACACATAATACACATAACACACATAACACACATAATACACATAATACACATAATACACATAATACACATAACACACATAATACACATAACACACATAATACACATAATACACATAACACACATAATACACATAATACACATAATACACATAAACACATAATACACATAACACACATAATACACATAATACACATAATACACATAATACACATAATACACATAATACACATAACACACATAATACACATAACACACATAATACACATAACACACATAATACACATAATACACATAATACACATAATACACATAACACACATAATACACATAATACACATAATACACATAACACACATAATACACATAATACACATAATACACATAATACACATAATACACATAACACACATAATACACATAATACACATAATACACAATGCAAAAACAGATCAACCATATTGCACACATCTGCATTCATACAACATTCACTGAACGGAAAAAAAAAAAAAAAAAGGTAATGAACTAAGAAGAAATCCACGAGGTAGAGAAGTGTCGTGATGAGGTGCCTTGCGGTAATCCAGGTAGATAGATTACAATGACCCAGTAAGATTGTCCAAAGTTGTAAAAGAGTCATTTAGTGCAGTAGTTATCAGGGTAGTGCAGTATATTGTTGTCCATGGTAGTATACTCACCACCAGGGACAGCATATGAGTGTGTGTGTGTGTGTGTGCTCACGCAGTCCAGTCCATTATGCTTGGCTCCTTCTGTGTGCTGTTATACAACTGTATGGCAACCCCAACTGGGCAACCCCAACTGGGGACAAATGACCTTCGCAGCCTGTCTGTCCTGCAGGAGAGGGACCGGAGTCTGTTGCTGATCAAACTCCTTTGATTTATGAAGATGTTGTGTAGGGGGTGACGGTCATTGTCCAGTATAGAGTGTAGCCTGCTCAGGGTCCTCCTCTGGGCTATTGTAGTTAGAGACTCCAGCTCAATGCCCACCACAGACCCTGCTTTCCTCACCAGTCTGTCCAGACGTCCAATGTCTCTCCTCCTAGTGCTACCACCCTAACATACCACAGCATAGAAGAGCACACTGGCCATAACAGTCTGGTAGAACATCAGCAGGAGTCTGTTGCAGACACTGAAAGACCTCAGCCTCCTGAGGAAGTAGAGCCTGCTCTGTTCCTTCCTGTAGAGTGCGTCTGAATTAGTAGACCAGTCCAGTTTATTGTCGAGGTGGACCCCCAAGTACTTGTAAGTGCAGACTGTCTTGACATTCTCCCCATCAATCGTGACAGGCACCAGCAACGGGTTAGTTCTCCTGAAGTCCACCACCATTTCCTTGGTTTTGGTGGTGTTCAGCTGCAGCTAATTACCCCGGGTCCTCAACAAGGCACCTGTACTCCCCCTCCTGTCCATCCCTGATACACCCCACGATTGCGGTGTCGTCAGAGAACTTCTGCATGTGACAAGTCTCCAAGTTGTAGCTGAAATCGGTGGTGTACAGGGTAAACAGTACAGGGGAGAGCACAGTTCCCTGCGGCACACCTGTGCTGCTGACCACAACCTCTGATGTAAGGTCCCCTGTCATGATCTCTCCCAGCGCGGGTAATCTTCCACCTCACTGCACCCATTCAATCATCTGCCACGCCCACTCTGCTCACTTTGTCTCCACTTCTCCTCTCGTTAGTGTTTCAATCATTGCCTCCACCTGTCCCTTGTTCTACTCTCTGTATTTAAACCTCCAGTTTCCAGTCAGTCCCTATCAGACCGTCTTTGTGTCATGGTGTTACTGAGCTGTTTTTCTGCTATCTGTTTTCCTAATACCGACCCGGACCGACCTGGCTATCCCTGCTCTTCTGCCCCGGAAAAACCTGACCTGCCGCCTGTCTCCCTACCTGAATCCTGGCTACTGACATCCCGATCTCGACCCGGACCGACCTGGCTATCCCTGCTCTTCTGCCCCGGAGAACCTGACCTGCCGCCTGTCTCTCTTCCTGAGTCCTGGCTGTCCTTGCCCTTCTGCCCCGGAGAACCCGACCTGCTGCCTGTCCCTCTTCCTGAGTCTAGCCCGTGTGTTCCTGGCGCTGCCACCTCCACGAAGGTGTCCCACCCGTGCCCGTCAGCACCACGCTACCAACGCGCAGACAATCCTGTCCCCGGCACGACCCACGAAGACACAGCCTGCCCCTCGCTGACGTCCGCCTGGGTCTCCCACTCCCTCTCCCCTGCCCTAGAACTCAATAGACTGTTCTTGTTTGCAAAGTGTTGCGCTTGAGTCGTCTGTGCCGCAACCATTACAGTCCCCAAGTCTGACAAATTGGGGCCGTTCCGTGAGGTAGTCCGTGATCCAGGTCACCAGGCCAGGCTCCACTCCCATCCTCAGCAGTTTGTCTCTCAACAGGAGTGGCTGGATAGTGTTAAAAGCACTGGAGAAAACTAAAAAACATGATTCTCACATCACTGCCTCCTTTGTCCAGGTGAGAGTGCACCCTGTGTAGAAGATACAGGATAGCATCCTCTACTCCCACATTCTTTTGGTAGGCAAACTGCAGGGGGTCCAGTGCATGGCGAACCTGGGATTTGAGTAGATTGAACAGCAGTACACGTTCAAAGGTCTTAATTAGGTGTGAGGTGAGGGCAACCGGTCTGTAGTCATTGAGTTCTTTTGGGTGGGCTTTCTTGGGGACAGGTATCAGGCAAGAAGTTTTCCATAGTGTTGGGACATTGTCTATCTGCAGACTCTTGTTGAAGAGCTGCTGGAGAGGCACAGCTAATTCCACTGCACAGGTCTTCAGCAGTCTAGCACAGACGCCGTCAGGTCCTGCCGCCTTGGACTTCAGTCTCTCCAGTGCTCCTCTCACCTGGTCCACAGTGACTGTGGGCGGTGGATGTTGGGGGTCCGTAGGCAGAGGTGAGGGGGTGGGTGTGGGGGTTGGTGGGTGTGGGGGGTCCGTAGGCAGAGGTGATGGGGTGGGGTAGGGGATCCGTGGGCAGAGGTAGGAGGGTGTGGGGGGGTGATGTGAGTGGGGGGTCCGTAGGCAGAGGTGCGGGGGCGGGTGTGGGGGATGGTGGGAGTGGGAGGTGATGGAAGTGAGGAGATTGTAAGCAGAGGTGGGGGGTGGGGAGGTGCGCTGACACAGGTTGTGCAGTCAATGTCAGGGTCGTTGTCAGAGGCAGGTGGGGGAGGTGACAATGGGGGTATTGATGGCTGCCCCATTACCAGAGTTGCTGAACCGGTTGCAGAAGTGATTCAGCTCGTTGGCCCTGGAAATGTCGCCATCAGCCCTGTGATGGTCCTTACTCCCCGCCATACCTCTTTCATGTTATTATCCTGCATTTTCTTTTCAACCTTTCTCCCGTATACCTCCTTGGCCTCCCTCAGCCTTCTTTTCAGTTCTCCCTGCATACTCCTCAGCTTTGTCAGTTGCCCTCCTTAAAAGCTTTCTTCTTATTATTAAGGAGACTTTTGACATTGCTGGTCACCCAAGGCTTGTTATTTGGGTAGCAGCGCACGGTCTTAGTGGGTACAACAATGTCCATGCAGAAATTGAGGTAGTCAGTTGTGCATGCTGTGACTTCCTCCAAATCCTTACTATCCTGTAATACGCTCCATTCCATGGACTCAAAGCAATCCCTCAGCGCCTCCTCTGCTTCTGGTGTCCATTCCCTGAAGGTGTGTGTGGTGACTGGAAGTTTTTGTACTTTTGGCTTATACAATGGCTGAAGGTAAATGAGGTTGTGATCGGAGTTACCCACTGGGGTGGCACCATATGCATCCCTCACATTAATATAGAGGAGATCAATTTCACAAATTGGTGAAAGTTTGTGAGGGTGGAATCCAGTGTGAAATGATTGAAATCACCAGTTACAACAAAAAAGGCATCTGTGTGTTGTGTTTGGAGCCTTGCCACAGTTGTGTGGATGGCGTCACAGGCAATGTCTGGAAGGGCTCGTGGTGGAATGTAAACACAGAGAACAATGACGTGCGAGAACTCTCTCGGCATGTAGTAAGGTTGCAGACTCACTGCGAGTAACTCCACGTCTTTACTGCAGATGGTCTCCTTCACTGTTACATGACCAGGATGGCACCACCTGTTACTGTATATCACCAGTCCTCCTCCCTTCTTTTTCCCAGAGCGTTTGTTGTCTCTGTCTAGTCTAACTGTACTGAAGCCCAGTGGGTCAACATTAGCAGTGGGGACGTTGCTAGTTAGCCACGTCTCCGTCAGGCAAATCAGGCTCGATTCCCTGTACAGCTTTTGATTCCTTACCAGGGCAGTCAGTTCATCTGTCTTGTTCACCAGGGAATTCACATTTCCCATCACGATTGCTGGAACAGAGGGCTTGTATCTCCTCTTCTTCTCCCGTCACCGAGCTCTCACAGCGGCTCCAGATCTACAGCCCCAGAAGCAAAACACTTCCTTAGGGATGTTCGCATGAATCACACCGGCAAACTTGCGTAGAGCAATCAGCTGATTCCTTGTGTATACAAGTTTGCAAGGACTTCTCCATATCCATAGGATAGAATAAAATAAAATAACTCCTTGTACAAATCAGAAGTTTAAAAAAAGCTAAGAAAGCACCACAGAGACGAACATAACAAACAGAGACACGGAGCTACTCAGACTTGCTGCCACTCGCATTGGCGCCCGGAAGTCATTAAGACTTGTGTGTGTGTAGGGACTCTGTGGGTTCCTCCTCTGCATTAATTTGTGTGTTTTGTGTTTTGTGTGTGTGAGTGCTTGTGTGTGTGTGTGTGTGTAGGGACTCCTCTGCATTAATGTGATTTGTGTGTGTCTGTGTGTGTGCGTGCGTGCGTGTGTGTGTCTGTGGGTGTGTATAGGGATGTGCTCTGTGGGTTCCTTCTAATGTAGTGTGTGAGAGTGTGTGTGTGTGTGTGTGTGTGTATGTGTGTGTGTGTGTAGGGACATGATCTGTGGTTTCCTCCTCTGCATTAATGTGATTTGTGTCTGTGTGTGTCTGTGTGCGTGTGTGTGTGTGTGTGTGTGTGTGTGTGTGTAGGGACGTGCTCTGTGGATTCCTCCTCTGCAGTAATGTCACTCAGAGGCCACGTGTTGGAGACCTTCAGGGTGAAACCAGCAGCACCACCCTCTACCATCAGGACAAATACCTGGACTGCTAGTGAGTGTGTGTGTGTGTGTGTATTAAGCTTTCACACTTTACCATTAGAACAAATATAGGGACTTCTGTTTGTTTGCATTTGTTTGACTGTGTGCGGTTATGGTGGTGTGTGTGCGTGTGTGTGTGTGTATGTGTGTGTCTGTGTGTGTGTGTGTGTGTGCACCTGCAGTGGTGGCCATGCGGTGTTGGATGATGGCTCTGATGTGGGCTATGTTGAGGACGGAACTCCTTGTGGTCCTGGGATGATGTGTCTGGAGCAGCGCTGTGTCCCCATGGCAACCTTTAACCTTTCAGCCTGCCCTGGCTCCTCCCCCTCACAGATCTGCTCGGACCACGGGGTGAGATGACGGAATTAAATCAGTTTTATAAGTTCATCATACACTTTGATAACACATTCATACAGATGACATCGTACGCTTTGATAGATGAGTAGGCTATGTTTAAACGTAGCCAAGCGTGCATGAAAACAGATATTGTCTCCCCCTCCATATTAAAAAGAGCATTGAAGGCTGTCAAAAACATGACAAACCAGAGATGTCACAATGCCCAAACTCTATACATAGCATCTGAAGCCGGAGTTTTCAGAGATTTCCACTTGGGCCGGAGTGTCTAAAAGTAGCCGTTTTCAGTGACTGAAACCTCTGAACATGTAGATTATCGGTGCAACCACATAAATAAATATTGATTATACTTCTTTGTCTCTAGACTGCCAGATCCCGCCGTTTAGACTGTGGGAAACCCCTTGCGCTGGCAGTCCGATAGATTTATCACACTGTTTAGTCAGTCCCACGCCCTGTCTACCAACTCAGGGGCAGCCACGTCTTTGGTTGGCGGTAGGATTGTCTCCAAAGCAAGCAGCACATGGGCCATGGTATTCAGGACCCACTGTGGCCTGAGTATTATAAGTTCTACATACCAAGTTGTCAGTGTGTCACACTAGGGAACGGCGTGTTAGCACAAAGGCGTGTTAGCACAAAGGCGTGTTAGCACAAAGGCGTGTTAGCACAAAGGCGTGTTGGCACAAAGGTGTGTTGGCACAAAGGCGTGTTGGCACAAAGGCGTGTTAACACAAAGGTGTGTTAGCACAAAGGCGTGTTAGCACAAAGGTGTGTTGGCACAAAGGCGTGTTAACACAAAGGGCTTCATCAGGTAAGGCAACCAGTGACACCACACTGACTCTACCAGCACTGGGGAGTTTGGATAGTTCCTCTTAACTGGGGACTTCCAGGGGGCTAATAGTGCTTAATTGGGGACTTCCAGGGGACTAATAGTGCTTAATTGGGGACTTCCAGGGGACTAATAGTGCTAGACCGGTGTCAAGGTCTGCTGTACTGCAACTGGCGCTAGCACACATCCAGTAGTATGAGGTGATTATAGTATGATGTTTCAGGGTGTGGGTGTCAGTCTGTCCCTGTCTGCGAAATACTAGTCAAGTGTGCTAGACTGGTGTGGTGGGTCTGCACTGCAAACGCTAAACTTAACTTTCTTCTAAAACCAGCTTTTCTAAATGAGCTGGAATCCACTGATGATGTAACCGAACAAAGGACAGAAGCTGTGGAGCCAGCTGCTGGAGACAAACTCCGTAAAATAGCTGTGTTGCATCCAGTCTGGTCTTGGCAACAGCAAGAAAGGCTCCAGGCAATGCTGGAAGTGTGTACTACTGTTTTACCACCAAGGCAGGTTATATGTCATGAGTTGACAACTTGGGTGGTGATTTAACACTAGCAGCCCCCCTCCATCCATCCTGCTTGCAAATGTCGGCTCATTAGGCAATAAATTGGACTACATCCAACATCAGTGAAACTCCCAACGAGAGCTCAAGAACTGCCGTTTTTGTTTTTGTGGAAATATGCCTAAACAACTTTGTCGTTGTGACGTGGTTAACACTCCTTAGCAGGGTAAAGAAAATTCTCACCATTCATGTGGATGGGAATGAGGGTAGCAGTTACACTTAACAACTTCTATTTAATTCACATCATATCTGTGTTGTAGCTTGAATGTTATCCTCTTTTGTAAGTCGCTTTGGATAAAAGCGTCTGCTAAATGTAAATGTAAATATCTAATTGGTGCTGAGAATATGCACATTAGCTCCCAAATTTGTCTCCAATATCCTGTTGATATTGAACATTTAGCGTTAGCTCTGGTTAGCTTACTAACAGGCAAATTGGGTATAATCGGTGTACACAGCAAACTGGCTGACCTTGCTTGTTAAAAATAAGATCATATGGACATGTTAGAGTGCGACGGTTGTCATGTGGGTAAATTCAGATGTAACCAATAGCATACATAGGTGGCATTTTAAGGGTTATCCTGCTACAAGCTATCAAACATCCATAGGCAACAGTTCTAAACTGGATAGAAGTACTGATGCTTCCATTGGTCAACTGAGAAATGTGCATAATCTACACATTAATGTGTAGTTTATATGTCTCTGACAGAAAGTCAAGCCTTACATAAATGGTTCTTGTTGGCTGACACATACCAACCATTAAAGCCAACTCTGCTTCAGGAGGTCCCATTGCATTTGATCCAATTATTCCAATTATTTAATCATTTAATTAATTATTTAATCCAATTTAATTCAATCCAATTATTTACCCGCTAATGGCCATGTCAGCACCTAGTTACTGTGCGTGACATGACGTTGCCCATATGAATACTTCCGTAGGCTGCTGTATTAACTACCTAACTGTTGTATTAAATGTTGGATTAACTATTTAACTGTTGGATTAACTGTTGGATTAACTACCTAACTGTTGGATTAACTGTTGGATTAACTACCTAACTGTTGGATTAACTACCTAACTGTTGTATCAACTGTTGGATTAACTACCTAACTGTTGGATTAACTACCTAACTGCATTAGCTAGGCAAATGGATAAAATTAAACGTATTTGTGATGATAATGTAAGCTGCTGTCTCATAATCTTAATGGAGCACAATGCAGACCTTGTATATCAAGTTCAAAGAGTTTACTTCTGACAAAGTTATTCATGAACATCTTTTAATCCATGATTGGCAGTAGGCTAAGGTGTGCTAGCTAAGGGACGTCAGATGGATGTAAACAGAAGGACAACGTAAGAAACAAGTATGTATGTCAAAAGACGACGATCAGATTTAATGCTTTGAGACTTGTAAATGTGGATCGAATGGTTGAAGTGGAATATTTAATGAGACTAACTTCAATCCGATTGGGAAAAATTGTGCATGTAAACATGCTCTGTGTTTAATCAAACATCACTGGTGCATATTGAGTCGCACCCCTCCCCAATATGGGACACTCAGACCACATCTCTTACGCTAATTCCTGCCTACCAGCTGCTAATCAAACGCAGCAAAGCAACCAAAAGGAGTGAAAGACCTGGCCTGAGTGGGCATCATCAGCCCTTCAGGACTGTTTTTGAATGCACAGACACAGAACAGCAACATCGAACTTAGAGGAGTACACATCAGTCATCACTAGCTATATCAAGTGCATTGAAGACGTAACCACCTCTAAGATCATCACCATACGTGCATGCATAGGTGAGAGCACTACTGAAAGCCAGAGACGCTGCCTGTAGGTCTGGGAAACAGTGAGAGCCAAGCTGTCCTGGGCCATCAAAACAGCAAAGCACACTCACACTCAGAGAATCCGCAACCACCGCAGGGAACACGGGCACTTACTAACTACAGGTCAGCTCCACTCTTCTTTGATAACGATAGATCATAATTAAAACATTTAAAGTGAAGTGACCTCTAGTGGTATCACACAGGTAAAACAGCTTTGGAGACTGAGCCAGCGCTAAGTTCTATGCGCTCAGTGCTCCAACATAATAAATGATTCCAGCTTTAGTGAACATTACGTAACAACATAAATCAACATTGATCAGGAGAGATCATCTGCCTCCCTCTAGATGTCATCAGTGCACTTTGTGTTGCTCTTTATGTAGACTTGAGTGGATTTTGTTGAAGTTTTGAAATCACACATGGGCTAATGTTCCTTCTCTCCCTATTCTACATTATGCATGTCAACCTCTGCTGCCTTGCATGAAGTCCCTTTTTTTATTGTCCACACGGTAGACACCCATGAGAAGTTTCCTGCCCATGAGGGGTTACATGTTGCTGCAGACACCCATGTGGAGTTACACATTGCCACAGATGTCCTTGAGGGGTGACACTTTTCCCCAGACTCCCATGAGGGGTGACACTTTTCCCCAGACTCCCATGAGGGGTGACACTTTTCCCCAGACTCCCATGAGGGGTGACACTTTTCCCCAGACTCCCATGAGGGGTGACACTTTTCCCCAGACTCCCATGAGGGGTGACACTTTTCCCCAGACGCCCATGAGGGGTGACACTTTTCCCCAGACTCCCATGAGGGGTGACACTTTTCCCCAGACTCCCATGAGGGGTGACACTTTTCCCCAGACGCCCATGAGGGCTTTCACATTGCAAGCCTGCGGGAGCAAATTGTCAAGTCCACTTTGGTTTTGCTTGAAAAGGAGTCTATTGAAAAGGAGTCTATTGAAAAGGAGTCTATTGGTGCCTTTTCCTTTTCGGCCTCCTATCAGTGCATGATAAAAAGAGAACAGCCCTATGAGAGAGTGGCTGAGAAGCTGTAACCAACATCTGTGTGTGTTTGTGTGTGTGTGTGTGTGTGTGTGTGTGTGTGTGAGTGTGCAGACCTGCAGTAATGAGGTGAAGTGTATCTGTGACCTGGGCTACACAGGGAAGGACTGCAGTGTGTTTGATCCCATCCTGGACCCCACACTTCCTGATGACCCTGAGAAATACAAAGGTGTGTGTTCATATGAATGTGTGTGTGTGTGTGTGTTCATATGAGAGTGTGAGTGTGTTTATATGTGTGTGTGTTCATATGACCATGTGCGTTTGTTCATATGTGTGTGTGTGTGTTTATGTGTGTGTTGTTGAGTTAAAAAGACTTAAAAATGAAGGTGAGTGCTTCATTGGGTCAATACAGTGGATAATATGAGGTGTTCTTCAAGGAGGAGGGACGAAGATATTTCAAAAAAGATGGTAAAAATGAATCCTGATTGGAAAATGTAATCTCTAGTCTAGCCCTATCCTTTAAAAATAGTCCTAAAAGATCTGAGGCACTCAGATTATGTGTGAAAAATATTTTATTGTAATGAATGTCAATAGGCCTGCGCTTTGTCAGAGCTAGAGAAGACTCATGTAGAATTACTGTTTTTTTCTGGGCCAGAGAGGACCCATGTGTTATTAGAGTGTGTGTCTAACCCAGAGAAGACCCATGTGTTATTAGAGTGTGTGTCTGAGCCAGAGAAGACCCATGTGTTATTAGAGTGTGTGTCTGGGCCAGAGAAGACCCATGTGTTATTAGAGTGTGTGTCTGGGCCAGAGAAGACCCATGTGTTATTAGAGTGTGTGTCTGGACCAGAGAGGACCCATGTGTTATTAGAGTGTGTGTCTGGGCCAGAGAGGACTCATGTGTTATTAGAGTGTGTGTCTGGGCCAGAGAGGACTCATGTGTTATTAGAGTGTGTGTCTGGGCCGGAGAGGACCCATGTAGTATTAGGGTGTGTGTCTGGGCCAGAGAAGACGATGAGTGATACGATGAGTTTCACATTTACATTTAATTCTGTTGTTGAAATCAGGCTCATAGCTGAACTGTGTACTGAACTTGTAGGAAACAATACTGATTGCAGTAGTGACATTAGCTGTGCCTATTACTTCCTATGTAACATTAGCGTTATTACCTGCCAACTGTAAGCTGGGCTATGTTAGATTGAAATTCATCTTTGATGTTAAAATTAACTTGACAACTGTTTGTCAGTACTAGAGAAGACTCATGTAGTATTAGGGTGCTTGTCAGTACTAGAGTAGACTCATGTAGTATTAGGGTGCTTGTCAGTACTAGAGTAGACTCGTGTAGTATTAGGGTGCTTGTCAGTACTAGAGTAGACTCATGTAGTATTAGGGTGCTTGTCAGTACTAGAGAAGACTCATGTAGTATTAGGGTGTTTGTCAGTACTAGAGAAGACTCATGTAGTATTAGGGTGTTTGTCAGTACTAGAGTAGACTCATGTAGTATTAGGGTGTTTGTCAGTACTAGAGAAGACTCATGTAGTATTAGGGTGTTTGTCAGTACTAGAGAAGACTCATGTAGTATTAGGGTGTTTGTCAGTACTAGAGTAGACTCATGTAGTATTAGGGTGTTTGTCAGTACTAGAGAAGACTCATGTAGTATTAGGGTGTTTGTCAGTACTAGAGTAGACTCATGTAGTATTAGGGTGTTTGTCAGTACTAGAGAAGACTCATGTAGTATTAGGGTGTTTGTCAGTACTAGAGTAGACTCATGTAGTATTAGGGTGTTTGTCAGTACTAGAGAAGACTCATGTAGTATTAGGGTGTTTGTCAGTACTAGAGTAGACTCATGTAGTATTAGGGTGTTTGTTACATTTGGACCTCTTCAGCCCTAAAATTAACTGATAGATGACTCAGCATTTATTGTGCATACACAAACACTCTGACCATGTTCAGACCCCTTTAAAATGAGCTGAACTGAGAACTCAGTCACTGAGTCAAAGTCCACGGTACAGTTCCCAGTTAACCAGTGCTTTGTGAGCACAAAACGCTCCAGGGTCCCTTTGTATTCTAGGCTTGTTGTTGCAGCATTGCTTGCTCTCCCCTACAATATGCTATTTATTGTTTACAATTGCTGCAGACTTTTACCATGCAGACAAACACGTCAACAACAACACGACAAACACACAAGTCTACAAAGTGTCATTTAGGACAGGCAAAAAAAAGCTAAAAACTACTTTAGCTTGTAGTAGAGCATAGTAGCCAGGTGGGTGTGGTCTAACACTCTCGGTGTTGGTGCGACTGGTTAGCAGTGTTGAGTGACAGATGTTCATATCAGATCAGTCAGAATGTTGGAAATTAATTTTAGTGCAAAGTGAACTTTTTGTCTAAGAAAAGTATTATTAAATGAATTATGAAACATTTTCCTGATGTAAATGATTTCTACCGGCAATAGGCCCATTAATCTGTAGGCTGCAGGTTACATGGAAAAAATAAATACTTTGCTTGTCCATGTTCTGTTATATTTATAAAGGCCTGTTTATGAGAACATAACAGACCAGAAAGTCATACAAATAGACAATATGAACGCAAAAAGAGGTCCACTTTTAGAGGACTGAGTGCGGTTATTTTACAGGGAAATATATTTGAAAACACACTCATATAGGATTACAAGTCTCATGGCCAATGAAACACTGCCACCTACTGGATACTTGCATCAGCCATTTCTTCAGATTATTTGGTACAAGTCAGGCACCCACCCACACACACACACACAAACGACTTCTCTCATATTGGGCACATAGATGTGAGAGAGAGCTACCAGTACCCTATGATGATGAAGCTCCTATAGTTGGCAGGATGGAGATGCACACTTTTGTGAATGCTGTAATTTGTTTGTTTGTTAGAATATTAGGATTCGTTTCGTTAGTTCAGTGTTCTATTTACACGGTTCAGAAGTCTTAGCTTTTCATAATGTTGTTTCTACGTCAGAGTCTCTCTTTTTTGTCTCCCAATTATGTGTGTGTGTGTGCGTGTGTGTGTGTGTGTGTGTGTCCAATAGGCCCCAGTGGTACCAACATCATCATTGGCTCAATTGCCGGAGCTATTCTGCTGGGTGCCATTGTGCTGGGAGGCACAGGCTGGGGCTTCAAGTAAGAACACACACACACACACATACACACACACACACCTTCAACACCTTTAGTATTAATGGCCCTCATTTATTAAACAATCGTTCATCAGAACACTGCATGTGTTCAAACCCACACAAACATTGGTATTTATCAATATATCCCACCTTCTTTCTCGTATATCCCACCCTCCTTCTCGTATATCCCACCTTCCTTCTCGTATATCCCGTCTTCCTTTGATGCTGCCTGTCAAAACTAATTTGGCTCAGCTGGAGCTGCATGTCAAAGGTTAACTGTGGGTTAAAAAAAGTCTGATGCTCCTTGAAGTTGTAAGCTTGAGCTGTAAGAGCTCTAAGTTGAGGGTATATGTGGGTGTGACAACCTGGGCCTCCTCAACACCGGCTCTTTCTTCCACTGAGACTGGAGCGATACAAACAGCCTCCTAAATCCTAGTTGAGCTGGGTTAGGGTTAGGTTAGGGTTAGGTTTGCTGTAAGGTGATTCCTGCACTTGTTTGATAAATGAGGGACAAAGAGTGTGAGCGAGCAGTGCAGGTCTTAATAATATTTCATATATAGAATGTATATCTGTAATATTTTCTCTCTCCTTCTCTCTCTCTCTTTGTCTCCCTCCTCCTTCTCCAGAAACATACGCAGAGGAAGGTATGACCCAGCAGACCAATGACATCATTACCAGCAGTCTATCACCACCCACCCCACAGCTACACACTCTCTCTTACACACACACTCTCTCTCTCACTCACACACACTCTTACACTCTCTCTTTCTCACACACACACTCTCTCCCTCGCACACATACACACATACTCTCTCTATTTCTCTCACACACACTCTCTCTCACACAAACACACACACACACACAGACACACTCTCTCTCTCTTTCTCTCGCACACAAACACACATGCTGCCTCTCATGCACTGCTGTGTGTGTCATTTCTTTGGGGGGAGGGGTGTAGCAATAAAACGTGTTTTTGTTTGTGAAGAATGTTCCTGTAAGATCAACATGTTTTTTGGAAGCATGTTGTCTATTTTGTAATGAACCTCTATAAGCTGAGAGTGCTTTTATATGGTAATAAAGCACAAAACCTATTTGCAGGACTCCCATGACATGCTGGGATCTGTGTGTGTGTGTGTGTGTGTGTGTGTGTGTGTGTGTGTGTGTGTGTTGGGAATCAGCAAATATTTCATAATTATCATCAAAAACATTATCATCATAATATTTTTTATCATAGGAAGGATTATCGTGGTATATCACAGATAAGATGATATGGCCTATCTCATAAGTGTGTGTGTGTGTGTGTGTACAGATGTGCCATATGTGTCCTAGAGAAATTTATTTAGCATCTCCTCTACTTTATTCCACCGTTCTTTCTCTCTCTCTCTGTCTCTCTCTTTCTACATCTCTTCCGTCCCTCTCTGTTTTCCTTCCTATCCCCAGGTCATCTGGTGTGTGACTCCTCTGCTTACTCCTGGAACTACAAATCCCACAATTCTCTGCCTTTGTCCTGCTGCTTTTTCCCTCTAAGGAACTACAAACCCCACAGTCCTTTGCCTTTACCCTGCTGCTTGCTCCCTCTGTGCCCTGATGTGTTTGCTCTCTCCCTTCACACTCCTGGAACTACAACCCCACAATTCTCTGTCCCTGTAATGTTCTGTAGCTACTCCTGCTCCACAGTGTGACCTTGGGTCTTCTGTTTAAAGGAGAAATCTGGTGTGAATCAATTCATAGACCTGCTGTTTGATGTCACCAAGTACTGTCAGTAGGAAAAAGAGCGAGAACATTTAATACAGCATAGACCAAATAGAGAACTAGCAAGGAAATGGGGCATATTAACTTACTTTCAGTTTCATTTCGCTATGCCCCATTCAGTTAACATTAGCTATTGGTTCATTAGTCGGTCTATGTTGCATCAAATTTCATCAGCATTCAGTGACCTTGAACAACAGGTCTATTGACTGATTCATACTGAATTTCTCCTTTAACACCGTGTCCATTTGACACAATCAAATGTTGGTGGCAAAATCTGTTTGATTACTTTATTTTGAATTGTAATATCATAACTGAATGCAGTGCAACGCAGTGCTGCGCAACTTTTTAGCAGAATGTTTGTCACTCTGTCACTCAAGTTGCTCGGCTAGTTTGAATCAGAAATAAACAGGACAGAAACAGGACAGCCTAGTATTCTGCCAGTAGTGCCCTTAGGCCTAAATTCTTAATTCACCTAACATTCGCAATATACAATTATGTCCCGAGCTATCGCCAGTTTCTCTAGGAAATTATCAGACTAAAATTTGGATGATGTTGGATGAAGACATCTGCGCGATTATTTAAGTAGAAGGAAGTAAATAAATACTCTATTGTAAGATTAACTGTGACATGGTTAGCTGTGCTCTCAATGAGTGAGAAGGTAAGGGATGTTGATGGGTGAGAAGGTTAGGGATATTGATGGGTGAGGATGTAAGGGATATTGATGGGTGAGGATGTAAGGGATATTGATGGGTGAGGATGTAAGGGATATTGATGGGTGAGGATGTAAGGGATGTTGATGGGTGAGGATGTAAGGGATATTGATGGGTGAGGATGTAAGGGATGTTGATGGGTGAGGATGTAAGGGATATTGATGGGTGAGGATGTAAGGGATATTGATGGGTGAGGATGTAAGGGATGTTGATGGGTGAGGATGTAAGGGATGTTGATGGGTGAGAAGGTAAGGGATATTGATGGGTGAGGATGTAAGGGATGTTGATGGGTGAGGATGTAAGGGATATTGATGGGTGAGGATGTAAGGGATATTGATGGGTGAGGATGTAAGGGATGTTGATGGGTGAGGATGTAAGGGATGTTGATGGGTGAGGATGTAAGGGATATTGATGGGTGAGGATGTAAGGGATGTTGATGGGTGAGGATGTAAGGGATGTTGATGGGTGAGGATGTAAGGGATATTGATGGGTGAGGATGTAAGGGATATTGATGGGTGAGGATGTAAGGGATATTGATGGGTGAGGATGTAAGGGATGTTGATGGGTGAGGATGTAAGGGATATTGATGGGTGAGGATGTAAGGGATATTGATGGGTGAGGATGTAAGGGATGTTGATGGGTGAGGATGTAAGGGATGTTGATGGGTGAGGATGTAAGGGATATTGATGGGTGAGGATGTAAGGGATATTGATGGGTGTAGAGTGTACTGTAGTGGACTCCTACAGCCATCCTGCTCTTTTAATGTAGCCTAAGCTATTGCTTAAAACCTGAGCTAATCTGCCCTGATAACAGCACGCATGATTCCTCCACAATTTTGATAGCGGCTCCCTGACATTGTGAATTAGGCTGTTAACCTCCCATTGTGCTGCGTCGCAACTTTTTATGAGTAAAAGAAGTGAAAGACGCAGTGAGAGAGAGTGACAGGAGAACATCTTGATTTATTGCTCCTGTGTGAAGGGGCATCTCTGCAGACTTGGCATTAAGTGCCCATGGTGTAACTACCGTAAAGAAGGGACTGCAGTTGCTGCTGGGCCTGTGGCACCCAGGGCCCAGCAGGTAATGATAATGATCACCCACCAGGCCCTTTTTGACGTTAGACAATATGTTTACTTAGCAAGATTAAGTCACATTCCTGCTAAAGCGCCCATCTTACTGCTACTATATCTTTACTAACTGGGCTCCATGTGACCTTGTCAGACTCACTCTCCTACTCCATGGGGGCTCCTGGTGCATAACCAACTAAATAGACTACTATATAGGTTGTAAATACACAAATATATTTGAATTAATATTGACAACATATTGTAGTGATCATTAAATACACTGCAAAGTGAATGACAATGTATTTTGGTGTATTTTGTTTTACATTGTGACATTATGGGATATGGTAGTGAACATGTGTATTATGCTAAATAGTAAACACTCTGGCCACTGCAGAGCGTTCATTTTCCAAACTCAAACTGGTAAAAAGCTACCTGAGGAGCTCAATGGGACAGTGTCATCTCAGTGGGACAGTGTCATCTCAGTGGGACAGTGTCATCTCAATGGGACAGTGTCATCTCAGTGGGACAGTGTCGTCTCTCTGGACTTGCCATGCTGTCAGTTGAGAATGTCCATGCGTTTCAACTGGATCCTCTGGATGTGGTCGAGGAAAGCCAGGAAAATGGAGTGACTATTTTCACGTGAGTTGGTCATGGTTCGCCGTCGTCACCAGTGTTTCTTCCTCCATTTATGACGTGGCGTCACCATTTTTTTTCCTATCTGTTGTGCGATTAGGCTACTTCTGTCAGTTATCTGATCTAACCTATTCTACCCATTCTTTAAACGGGCTGTGATCTGCTTTAATGGCCTGTTAATGGTATTTGTGGAGACTGTGTCATCACACATTGTAAAGGGGGCCTGCGGTGATAATCTCGCATTGATAATCTTGCTTTGATAATCCTGCGTTGATAATCTTGCTTGATCTTGCTGATGATCTTATGCTGCCGGCTTGTTTAGACACTGCAGTTGCAGTTGCCCTCTCTTGGCTACTCAGTATTCATTGGTGATTAACAATAATGAAAACTTATTGCAGCACAATCTTCCAAAAAAGAAAAGCAATACATGCATTTTTCCCCCTAAAGTTAAATGTGCTCACTGCACTGTGTAGCATATATTGCCAACAGCATAGGCTATGGAAACAACATCTGCAGTAACCATTGCATATAATGCAGAGTCCTGCAATTTGAAAACATTGAGCTAAAATAATTCAGTAGGCCTATGCATAAGATTCAGATTAATTTGAACTAAGATTGATTGAGCCGTATTCCATGGTGGGAAAAATATGAAAATGCCTAGTCAACTTATGGTGTGTGATGTGCAATAATACTCAATATGCAATTCACTGTAGTTTGAATAACTGTATTTTGACAAATAGAACTAAAACAAAATGGATTAAACTGCTTTCCATGTGCATGAATGAAAAAATAAGTATAGGCCTCCATTCAGCTGTTGAGCAGCTGGCTCACAGAAATGCCCCAAAAATTAGTTTCACTTTCTCTCCAGGTTTCGCTTGACTGTCAGTGTTCAAGATAAACACCATCTCAGGTCAAATGAACAGACCCTCAACTGACCCTGGGTTAACAGACCTTAACCCAGGATTTCGCACTATTGCGATCACAACAGTTTAAGCAAATTCAGCCAATCCCCTTGAATTCGCGGCCTTGCAATTTTGACCACCGCAACTTTTTGGCAACTTTCTGACCAGTTTCTCGTGATCACCAACCACAGCAGTCCCTCACATGTAATAGAGGCTATTCAGCTGCAGAGGATCACCCTGCCCTCTGCTTTGTGCTGTAAATAGAAACTACAGGCATCTCAAACGAATTGCCTGCAGCCCACTAGCAAAACCAGCTGCTAATGATCATATTTTGTACTGCTGACTCGTTTTTAACTGTTTAGGTCTGTCTGTCAGCCTTTCAGAGTTTAAAAAGCTCTTGGTAGGCGGTCTCAGCCGGATGTAGTCAATCATTTTTCCTATTAGCAGGAGTGACACTGAAGCGTCAGCCCTTTTGTTCAGCCCTCCTTGTGTGAAGACTGACTGGGGTAAAGACGAGCGTGTCTACCTGCGTGTCTCTTCAAGACTGACTGGGGTAAAGATGAGCGTGTCTACCTGCGCATGTCTTTAAGACTGACTGGGGTAAAGACGAGCGTGTCTACCTGCGCATGTCTTTAAGACTGACTGGGGTAAAGACGAGCGTGTCTACCTGCGCATGTCTTTAAGACTGACTGGGGTAAAGACGAGCGTGTCTACCTGCGCATGTCTTTAAGACTGACTGGGGTAAAGACGAGCGTGTCTACCTGCGCATGTCTTTAAGACTGACTGGGGTAAAGAGAATGCGCTTTGAGAATGCACTTGATAATTTAATTTCTCTACATTGTGTTACACTATTGCACTTTCAACTTAAAACAGTGCAGATTCTATGTTAGCAATACGCACTCCTTGTTAGTTCATTGTGTTGTAGCTTGAATGTTATCCTCTTTTGTAAGTCGCTTTGGATAAAAGCGTCTGCTAAATGCCTAAATGTAAATGTAATGTAAATGTAAAGGCGAGCTTGTCTACCTGCGCGTGTCCACCGAGCAAGGACACCGACCTAACTAACAAATCACCATGTCCTATTCTCTGTAACTTAATCTTCTATGCAAACCTCATCTTGCCACAATGTGTCTTTACTCCATTCCAGTTGTCTCCAGTCGTCGCAGATTCCGCTTCCACAAAAGGAAACGGATCCTTGCAAATCTCCGCTCTAGACATCATGACTCGTCATCCACGTCGTCAACTCCTTCACCGTAGGTTTGTGGAACTGTCAGTCTGCAGTGAACAAAGCAGATTTCATTTCGGCTTATGCGAACCATCTTTCTCTGGACATTCTGGCTCTCACCGAGACCTGGATCAAACCAGAAAACACTGCCACTCCCGCTGCAATCTCCACCAACTATGCTTTTTCCCACACCTCCCGCCCATCCAGGAGAGGGGGTGGTACGGGGCTGTTAATATCAGACAAATGGAAATATACTCAACTGGTACCATCTGTCATATACAGCTCCTTTGAATACCATGCCATCTTGGTAACGGCACCGGTCAAAATATGTCTGTGTGTTATCTATCGTCCTCCAGGTCAAATGGGCGATTTCCTTGAGGAACTTGACTCTCTGCTTTCTTCCATCCCTGAGCATGACTGTCCCATGCTTGTTCTCGGTGATATGAACATCCACTTAGACAATCCAGGTTCTGCAGAATTCCTATCTCTGATGGACTCCTTTGAGCTACAGCGGCTTCACAGCCCTCCGACTCACAAAGCCGGTAAGGAACTTGATCTCATTTTCACCAGGAAGTGCGCTGCTACTTCACAGACAGTTACTCCTCTACATCTATCTGACCATTACTTTATTCAGTTCAAGGTTTCCCTCTGTCAGCAACCATCTACTCCCTCTGTCTCTGTCCGTCACAATCTCCGGAATCTATCTGCTACTCACTTTTCCCCCTTGGTGGCATTTCCTCTACCACTGTCTAGAAGTTTCTCTTCTTTTGAGGTTGATGATGCCACAGAGTCACTCTGTTCTACGCTGAGATCCTGCTTGGATCGTGTGTGCCCTCTGTCTACCAGACCCGCACGACCCACTCAGTCTCATGCGTGGCTCAATGACTCACTTCGGTCAATGCGCACTAACCTCAGAGCTGCTGAAAGGAAATGGCACAAAACTAAGAATTCGGCCGATCTAACACAATTCCAAGTACTACTATCTTCCTTCTCATCCAGTGTCACTGCTGCGAAAAAGGCTATCACGACAAGATTAACAACGCCACGGACACCAAGAAACTCTTTTCCACCTTTAAATCTTTACTAAACCCACCTCCTCCAACTAACCTCACAGCTGACACTTTTGCTGCATTCTTCACTAACAAAGTTGCAGCTATTAGTAGTCAGTTCTCAAACCAATCTACAGAGGTTCCTTCTCCTAGTCTCTCTAAACCAACTGCTTCCTTTTCTTCTTTCACTCCTCTCTCCGAGGCAGAGGTGTCTAAGTTTCTCACAGACAGTCGGCCTACCTCTTGTCTTCTGGACCCTATCCCAATAACCCTTCTTCAGGCCATAACCCCCACCATTGTGACAGCAACCACACATGTGGTCAATGCTTCACTAACTAGGGGTACATTTCCCACTGCCTTCAAACAAGCCCAGGTAACACCGCTGCTCAAAAAACCATCCCTTGCTCCCACTCAAGTGGAGAACTACCAGCCTGTCTCTCTTCTCCCCTTCCTTTCCAAAGCCATTGAACGAGCTGTCTTTAAACAGGTCACAGGATTTCTCACTCAGAACAACCTCCTCGACTCCAACCAATCTGGTTTCAGAAGTGGCCACTCCACTGAAACAGCGCTTCTGTCTGTTACGGAAGCATTAAAAGAGGCCAGAGCGGCAGGTCAGTCCTCAGTGCTCATCCTGCTGGACCTATCAGCAGCATTTGGCATGGTCAACCACAGCATCCTACTGGACAAGCTGACCAACACGGGCATTGATGACACAGCGCACTCCTGGTTCAAGTCCTATCTTACTGGACGGTCGTTCAACGTATCATGGCTAGGACAGACATCGGCACTTCACCAACTCACCACAGGAGTACCCCAAGGATCTGTGCTGGGGCCCCTTCTCTTCGCTCTGTACATCACCTCGCTGGGCTCAATCATCCACTCCCATGGCTTCTCTTACCACTGCTATGCTGATGATACCCAGCGCTATCTGTCCTTTCCACCTGATGACTCCACGGTGTCAACACGGATCTCGGACTGTCTCTCTGATATATCTGCATGGATGAAAGGACATCACCTCCAACTAAATCTCTCCAAAACTGAACTGCTGGTCCTCCCAGCCTAACAAGCCATACATCACGACATCAGTATCAAGATCGACTCCCTGTCTGTTTATCCCACCAAAGTGGCAAGAAACCTAGGTGTCATGATCGATGACCAACTGACCTTTGCAGATCACGTTGATCACGTGGCCCGGTCGTGCTGTTTTTCCCTATTCAACATAAGGAAGATCAGGCCGTACCTAACCAAACATGCAACCCAGCTCCTGGTTCAGACCCTGGTTATCTCTCGTCTTGACTACTGCAATGTCCTCCTATCAGGCCTACCAGCCTGTGCGGTGAGACCACTACAGATGATCCAGAATGCAGCTGCACGTCTGGTCTTTAACCAGCCAAAAAGGGCACATGTCACACCTCTGTTCATTGAACTTCGCTGGTTGCCCTTGGCTGTTCGCATTAAATTCAAGGCACTTATGGTGGCCTACAGGGTGAATGATGGCTCTGCTCCCATCTACTTGAATACTCCTCTGAAGCCCTATGTCACTCGACGACCGCTACGCTCCTCTAAGGAACGTTTTCTAGCACGGCCAACACCTCGTGCAGGTCAATCCAGACTCTTCTCATATCTGGTTCCGCGCTGGTGGAATGACCTCCCAAGTGCTACCAGATCAACTGATACCATCTCCACCTTCAAGAAACTCGTGAAGACTCCGCTCTTCCAAGAATATCTCCTGGCATAAATTTTGAGAATGCACTTAATAATTTAATTTCTCTACACTGCGTTACACTATTGCACTTTCAACTTAAAATAGTGCAGAGTCTATGTTAGCAATATGCACTCCTTGTTAGTTCTTTCATTGTGTTGTAGCTTAAATGTTATCCTCTTTTGTAAGTCGCTTTGGATAAAAGCGTCTGCTAAATGTAAATGTAAATGTAAAAAGTTATGACGCAAGTTACCTTACTCTTGCTTGAGGAGTGACAGAGCTCACTTCTACTGCGTGCCTCTCTCGCACTCTCTCTCTCCGTGTGTGGTAGCCTATTCCACAGTTTTCCCACTTAAATAAATAGATAAAGGAGGATATGTAATGATGCTGCAAACTCTTCTTGTAGGCTACGTACTTCGAAAAAACTCTTCTCGACCGAGCCCCTTCCTCATTGTAAACTTTCCATGAGCACCCTTTTCCTCATCTGGTACCACCAGACCAACCAGCAGAGTCACATTTATTAGTTTGTGTAGGCTACATCTTGTCCCTGTTTTCAAATATTAAATCCTTTTCCATCGTTTTGACAGTTTTGCTTGGTTTTCAGTGTAAACTTGAATTCTAAAGTTAGACTATAATGCTTATGAGCAGGGCTCTCATTTATTAGATGAAGGACTTTTAATCAGAATCTGTTAATACTTAGATCCACAACATTCTCAATGCAATCAGTCAAGTCCAATATTATGATTGAATGTTATCCTCTTTTGTTTGAATGTTATCCTCTTTTGTAAGTCGCTTTGGATAAAAGCGTCTGCTAAATGCCTAAATGTAAATGTAAATGTAAAATTATGATGATGATGATGATGATGATGCAACAACCACTCCCTTCCCCGTTGTTAAAAAAAACCCAACTTTTTGCAATTTTCACACGGTCCCGCAACTTTCTTGTAACAATACCTTAAAACATTGCAAATTGCAAATTGCAAATTGCAAATCACAGAAAAGGCCCGCAAAATCCTGGGGGGACTGAATAAAGCAGACGTCTCGTCTTTGTCAACCTCTTCTGTCAGTGTCAATGCTACTTATACCGATGACTGATGTAGGCCTACTACTTATGAATGACACTGTCTGACTTGAGCGGAGACTTTACATTGTCTTTAATGCAGCTACAGCCACGGGTCAAATAGAGGACAAAGACTGTGACACCGTCACATTAATTTCAGTGTCCGGGTAAATACTATTATTGCACATACAGATATTACATGTAACGTTTATGTATGATGAATGACGTTTTATGTATGCCTGTGTAGTATATGATGTCCACTGTGTATTCTGGGTTTGGACGTGGGGTGTCTCTTTAAGGCCTCGGCCGCCCGCAATCCCAAACTTACTTAAGGACTTGTGTTAGGTGAGGGGGGTGGTCCGTGGAGAGATTCAGCAAGTGCGGGTGTGCTGTTTGAATATGTGGCGCCAGTTTAGTTTGCTGCGGCTAGAGTCTGCTGTCAAAATAGGGCTCCTTCTTTTTACATGGTAGTTCAGTAGGCCACGGAACTGCTCAAACTGGGGAGTCAAGAACTTTTGGCACCGATTGGTCAACAAGGAATACTGCGCTCTCCCAGGTTAACGCGTGCGTCTCCAGCAAGAGGACACGCGGAGAGGATCGTTTATCGCTGGCTTCGCGGCCCATGAATCTACGGATCTACTTTTTTGTATTTTTTGGCGTGGTATACCACTGAACAACCTTTTTTGTTGTGGATTATATTTTTCGTTACGTCAGAGACCTTGGATTGTTTGCGCAGCCTGCTGGCTCTCTGGAATATACCCACTGTAGCGCAAGCGGAGGACTGGACTCATTGTTTTCCTTTAGTTTGGACTTTTGGTTTAATTGTGTGAACTGAGGGAAGGGGGAAATATTCAACGGTCTTGGTGGCTCGAATTTGTTGGGTGTATGCACAATATACAGCGCTTAGCGCGTCCATGCAGTTGAGCTGCATGTGTGTGTTTACTAGCGCGTTGTTCTACTCCGTTTTTTTCCAGATACCTTTACTAGTAACGGTGGGTCTGAGATGGCATCAAACATCGCAATAGGGTAACTTCAGTAATATTGTATGTTAGATCTTACCGCTTTCATTCAAAAGAACCCCATGTGCTTTTAAGTAACTCAGCTGTTTAAAAAGAAGTTAGGGGGCTGATTGTTACAAGACTAAACAGTGCAGGGAACGAGTCGAGCTGAGAAAAGTAATAAAATTATAGTAATGCGTTCCTTTGTGACCCATTCACACACACACACACATAAACATCTCAATTACACACACACACACACACACACATAAACATCTCAACTACACATACACTCACACACACAAACATCTCAACTACACACACATACACACACACACGCACAGTCACACACACACACATATCAACTACTCACACACACACACTCATAACACATAACACATAAACATCATGATTTTTTTTCTTTGAACGTGTAATACTGCTCTGAACCTGGAGGGGTGCTATACTGCAAATGTATACAACTGCCACAGGTCCAACAGAAATTTGCCACATAGGTCGTCTCTAAAGGGGCTGTGAGTGTGTTTGTGTGTGTGAAAGAAGTCCGTCTGTGAAGCATACACCAGCTTTAATTAAAACCCAAAACACACCCTGGCCACACACACTCACACACACATAAAGTCACCAGTACAGGTACTCAAAGCTCAATCTCATTTTGACCAGAAATGTTCCTGTCACACAATCGTTACGTGGATCATGGCAAAAGATATCAGCTGGGATGAGAGATTATAGAACGTGACCCAGGATATCAGCTGGGATGAGAGATGATTGGGTCTCACTACAGAAACACATTTAGCTGTCAATGAGCTCTTTAATGTATCATGTGTTTTAAACAAGCAATGTACTCATATAGACACAAAATAATATGTGTATGTGTGTGTGTATCTAATTTGCAGTGTGTGTGTGTGTATCACTTGCAGTGTGTGCATAATGTGTGTGTGTGGTGCAGAGCAATGGAGGTCAGTATGTTGAGTGTCCAGTCCAGTAGCCTAGAGATTCTGCTAAACGTTTACATACATCACAGTTTTTTCCTGAAGTGTGAATTCTGTCATTTAAGAACAATGTTGGTCACATTTCCGTGTTGGTGGTAACACCTCGGCTGAAATACAGTATAATTTAGAACCTTGCAATGTCTATTAACCATTCTGTCTGTTTGTGTGAGTGTGTGTGTGCGTATGTGTGTATGTTAGTGTGTGTGTGTGTGTGTGTGTGTGTGTTGGTGTGTGTGTGTGTGTGTGAGTATCTGTGAATCTGACTGTCAGAGTGAAAGACCGTGTGTGTGTGTGTGTATATATGAGTGAATTTGTTTGTGTGTATGTGAATCTGACAGTTAGAGAGACTGTGTGTGTGTATGTGAGTGCATGTGTGTGAATGTGCGTGTGTGTATGTGAATGTGCATGTAATTGTCTGAATCTGATGGTGAGAGAGAATGTGATGTGTGTGTGTGTGTGTGTGTGAGTGTCTGTGAGAAAGAAGACCACGTGTAAGAGAGAATGTCTGAGTGAGGGACAGAGGCAGACTGACTGTTTGTGTGTGTATGTGTCTGGTAGAGAGTGTGTGTGTGTGTGTACGTGTGTGTGTGTGTGTGTCTGTCAGTCTTCACTGACTCCCTGGTCTCCTCTGTGTGTGTGTGTGTGTGTGTGTGTGTGTGTGTGTGTGTGTCTGTCAGTCTTCACTGACTCCCTGGTCTCCTCTGTGTGTGTGTGTGTGTGTGTGTGTGTGTCTGTCAGTCTTCACTGACTCCCTGGTCTCCTCTGTGTGTGTGTGTGTGTGTGTGTGTGTGTGTGTGTCTGTCAGTCTTCACTGACTCCCTGGTCTCCTCTGTGTGTGTGTGTGTGTGTGTGTGTGTGTCTGTCAGTCTTCACTGACTCCCTGGTCTCCTCTGCTCCTAGCTGGGGAATCCCAGTGGCCCATCAGGGGCTCCTCACGACGCCTTAGTCCAGAGAACTCCACATCAGGACCCTCCACTTCACCCTGTACACACACACACACACACACACAAAAAAACAAACCTTTCAAACAACATCTGTGGCTCATGGTCCTTGGGTCTATGGTCCATGGTCCTTGGTCTGTAATTTATTTTTGGACCAATAAAATAATAGCTTGGCCACGTCTCCCTACCCACTTCCTCTCGATTGTGAGCCGAACAGAACAGAACAGAGGCAGGCATTGTGAATGCACAGGTAGAATGCTATCAGTCAAGGGCTGATCCAATCTTTTTAAACTTAAGCACATACAAAATTGCCAGTCCCTCCATATGAAACGAAGTGTGGAACGAGGGGTTGGTTTTATTCCCAGGCTAATAAGATAACTATCTATCTATCTATCTATCTATCTATCGATCTGGTTCTATTAAATAGTCTCCTGTGTTTAGACCTCTACTTCTGACAGCATTGATGTACCTCAGATTACATTAGTAGTGTATGTCAGACTATATTAGTATACTTCAGACTATATTAGTGTACCTCAGTCTACATTAGTAGTGTACTCCACACATCAGTAGTGGACTTCAAACTACATAAAGTTCAGATTACATTAGTTGTGTACTTCAGACTATATTAGTAGTATACATATGACAACATTAGTGCACAGATTATATTAGAAGTGCTATTCTGAGAACATTAGTGTGCTTTAGACTACTTTAGCAGTGTACTTCAGACTACAAGTGTACTTCTGACTACACCAGTGTGCTTGTGCATGTGCTCATTCAGTTGTTTCATTTTGTAGAAAAAAGACTGATCACAGACACGACACAACACTGCAGTCATTTCAAATGGCAACTTTCTGGCTTTAAGAAACACTTAAAGAAACCAAAAAAAGTGGTAGTCAGTAACAGTTACTTTTCTAGACCAAGCAGAGGGAAAAAAATATGGAATCATGAAAAACAAACAAACAAAAGGCCACTTCAACACACCACTAGTGCTTTGTTGCACCACCTCTGTTGAAGATATAATGACAGCCGTCACCCCAATGCCTTTTCTGACACGCAGCCCCATATCATCAGTGACTGAGGAGATTTGCATGTTTTCTTTAGGCAGTCGTCTCCATAAATCTCACTGGAACGGCACCAAACAAAAGCTCCAGCATCACCACCTTGGCAAATGCAGATACACGATTCATCACTGAATATGACTCTTATCCAGTCATCCACAGTCCAAGGTTGCTTTTCCTTAGCCCACTGTAACCTTGTGTTTTTCTGTTTAGGTGTTTGTGAAGGTTTTCGTTTAGCTTTTCTGTATGTAAATCCCATTTCCTTTAGGCGATTTCTCTCAGTTTGCTCACAGACGTCGACTCCACTTTCTTCCCATTTGTTCCTCATTTGTCTTGTTGTGCATTTTCTGTTTTCAAGACATATTGCCGTAAGTCTTCTGTCTTGACATATTGCCGTAAGTCTTCTGTCTTGACGTATTGCCTTAAGTCTTCTGTGTTGACATATTGCCGTAAGTCTTCTGTGTTGATGCTTTGATGTCTTCCTTGGTCTGCCAGTACGCTTGCCTTTAACATCCTTCCCATGTTGTTTGTACTTGGTCCAGATTTTAGACACAGCTGACTGGGAACAACCAACATCTTTTGAAACATTGCGTGACGATCTGCCCTTTTTAAGGAGTTTGATAATTCTCTCCTTTGTTTCAATTGACATCTCTCGTGCTGGAGCCATGATTCATGTCAATCCACTTGGTGGAACAGCTCTCCAAGGTGTGATCACTCCTTTCACTCCTTTTTATCTGCAGATTAACGAGCAGATCCAATCTGATGCAGGTGGGAAAGGAAATTGACAGGGTGATTCCATCATTTTTTCCTTGGAACTGAGTGATTCCATAATATTTTCCTTGGAACTGAGTGATTCCATAATATTTTCCTTGGAACTGAGTGATTCCATAATATTTTCCTTGGAACTGAGTGATTCCATGTTTTTTTCCCTCTGCTTGGTCTAGAAAAGTAACTGTTGACTGACTACCACATTTTTTCCTTGATTTCTTTAAGTGTTTCTTAAAGCCAGAAAGTTGCCATTTGAAATGACTGCAGTGTTGTGTCGTGTCTGTGATCTGTCTTCTTTCTACAAAATGAAACAACTGAATGAGCATCTTCCAAGACTGGTGATTCCATCATTTTTGCCAGGGGCTGTACAAACAGACACATATCACACAAAGAACACACTCATATACACACACACATATTACACCAAGAACACACTCACATACACACACACATATTACATAAAGAACACACTCACATACAAATACACACACACACCTTTACCTCATCACCAGACTGCAGATTAAGTTGTGAAAATTTCAGCATTGCCCTCTGTGCGGAGATCAGATTGAAGTATTTTACAGCCTCCTATACACACACACAAACACATGCACAGAATCAGTCACGACCTGCATGTCAAAGCTTTTTACTTATAAATTCTTACTTGTGTAGCTGTGTAATGCTGTTGTAGGAGACCCCATTCTTCCTGGTTGGTGAGGGGTGTGTGTGTGTGTGTGTGTTTTCTTACTGGTCTAGCTGTGTAATGCTGTTGTAGGAGACCCCATTCTTCCTGGTTGGTGAGGTGTTTGTGTGTGTGTGTGTGTGTGTGTGTGTGTGTGTGTGTGTGTGTGTGTGTGTTTTCTTACTGGTTTAGCTGTGTAATGGTGTTGTAGGAGACCTAATTATTTCCTGGTTGGTGAGGTGTGTGTGTGTGTGTGTGTGTTTTCTTACTGGTCTAGCTGTGTAATGGTGTTGTAGCAGACCCCATTCTTCCTGGTTGGTGAGGTAAACCCTCATGTTGTCCTTCATCACCTCATCCTCTGGGTCAAACAACAGGTAGCTGGCAGCACATGGAACTGCACTAATAATATCACCCACTGGGGGCAGCAGAGAAAAGACACAAATCCAACTCTGAGTGAAAACTCTATGGTGAGAGGCCTGCTGTTTGTATGTAGTACCTTATTTTGGACACAGCAAGTCTTTTTGTATGTATCATTTTTGTATGTAACGTGTCGTTTTATATGAAGTAAACCATTTTGTACATAGTAAATTATTTTGTATGTAGGGAGTCATTTTGGATGTTATGGTTTCCAATAATAAATCCCTGTGCCAGAATGAATGGGATTACAGGAAATCAGGCCTCATTCAAACGGCCCAAAAGCGTTTTTGCTGATCTGTTTTAGCTGATCTGTTTTAGCTGATCTGTTTTAGCTGATCTGTTTTAGCTGGGATTTTCAAGCATACGTATGTGGCACCTTCATATCGGTTATATAGGATTCACTTTACCAGGCAAACCAGCATTTTTTTTTACATATAGAGCTCCCCCTACAGTCACCTGAGTGTATATACTTTTTTTCTTAAATTAACAGCGTAAATTCTCAACAATACATATGGATGTATTTGCAAACCAAAGAACCGGAACCAGCGATGATCATTTTCAGTTCTGTTGACTGAGAAGGTAACAGGAAATCACTAGAGGGGCCAAGAGAGCCTCTAAAGGCCATTTACCTGTAATGAGCCATTTAGCCATCTAGGTGACTAATTAGCCTAAAAACAAAGTAATGTAAAAATGTTGCCTGGTGTTGAGTAGCATAAAATAATGCTAATCACCCTAAATCTAATGAAGTGTTAGGTATACCATCTGTTTCCCATCCTGTTTCTCCATATTTGAATGTCCATGTGTACTATGAGGAGAGTTGGATAGGGTTAGCTGGGTAAGCTGATGTAGCATTGACATTTGAACTTTTAAACTGAAGTTGTGCGTGGGAATGGTGGTTCGTAAAATGCTCAGGGAGATCACTGCAGTCCTGAGGGTCTGAACTGAGCTCCACTGCCAGACTCCTCCCAAACCGCAGACTTTTAGCAACTAGTGATGTGATGGGGGCAGCAATGCGAGTGAAGTGATTACTAATTGGAATGCAGGAGACAGGTGATACAGTTGACAGTTGGAAACAGTGAGTTCCCTAGAGTGTTGCCGTTTGGAGACAAAAATGTCTTTTGGTTTTGGTTCCTACAGACATTTACATTAACTTTACATTTATACATTTAGCAGACACTTTCATCCAAAGCAACTTACATTTGTCAACTATCAAATCCATCAGGGCCTGTCTCTCTATAGCAAATTAGGGTTAAGTACCTTGCTCAAGGGCACAACAGTGGCAGCTGGGATTTACGTAGATTTACGTAGATCTAGCAGAAAACTGTGATTCATGAAACAAACTAACTAAATGAAATAGATATATAGATAACATTATAGATATATAGATACCATTATAACATAGATATATAGATAACATTATAGATGGATAGATAGATAGATAACATATTAACATAGATATATACAGTAGATTTTATACATTATAATTTTATTACATTATAATTCAGTCATTTTTGAGATAAGGGACAAAACGTCATTTCTGTCCAAATTCAGGGATTTGACACCAAAAGTTTAGTCTTGAGTTTCTGTTTATACTCAAGACATTAATTTCACGTATTTCAAAAATTGTTTGATCTTTATTTGTTAAAATCCTGCCACTACTGTTGGTTGATGGCCTGAACAGTTAAACACAAATGAGCAGAGCAAAACCCTAACCCAAAACCCTAACCCTAACCCTAACCCAAAACCCTAACCCTAACCCTAACCCTATTCGGCCATTAGCAGCTAGTATTGCTGGCAGGCTGTAGGTCAGGCGTGTTGGAGGTGCATGGAGGTTCTTCACAGGGGCGTGGCAACGGTCTGCAGCAGCGCAGCCGACTACATGCGCTGGACTTCTGTGGTTGGTGGTGTCTCAAGCAACCGGACAGAAAGGTGCAGTTACTGGTAAAAATTGCGGGGTTGCAATGAATTTGTGGGGATTGGCTGGACTTGCGTTAATTGTCTGTATGAACACAAGAACCACACTGTTCCTAGGGCTGCTTCTCAGTTTGCATTAGCACTGCCAGTAGGAACCCTAGTCTGTGTAAACTTGACATGTGGATAGGGCCTGTTTGGCTCAGGAGGATTCTTACGTTTCTGACTGATTACAATATTTTGTCCCAGGAAGTACAAAAGAAAGAAGGAAAAAAGCTGCATAATTGTTTTAATCTAGGGTTAGGTTTAGGGTTAGGGTTAGGGTTAGGGTTAATCCAGAGGATTTCAGCTTCTGTGCTTCCTAACATAAATATCTTTAACATAAATAAATATGGGTTTTTGTTTTATTTAAAATATGCTAATTCTGTTGGTTTGTCCAAGGTTGACTGTTGTGCTCTTTGACCAATCAAATGTTACCTACCCAAGGCAGGAAATAAAATCTAGCTTATAATCATTGCAGTCATCAGAACTATAATAGGCCCTAGTTCCATGTATTGCGACTGCATTCTATGTACGGCAAAGGTTCTATAAACTACAAAAAGTACCACTGATTGGACAGCACCTATACACTGATAATTAAGGGAACTGGAGGTAGTGTGTGTGTGTGTGTGACATAGACTTAGAGAACTGGAGGTAGTGGTACATGGTGTGTGTGTGTGTGTGTGTGTGTGTTTGACATACACTTATAATAGGAGAACTGGAGGTAGTGGTACATGGTGGCCAGGAACTTCTCCACAAAGACTCCTCCCACACATGGCCTCAGGACCTCTTCACATTCCACTGTGCACTTTACCACCTCAGTGTACACATCTGCAGAGCGGGTGTGAGTGTGTGTATGTGTATGAGTATGAGTTTGTTTGTGAGTGTGTGTATGAGTGTTTGTGTTAGTAAGTGTATGTGTGTGTGTGTGTGTATGAGAGAGAGAGAGAGAGAGAGAGAGAGAAAGACAGGGAGAGAGAAAAAAAGAAACATCACAGTTTAGACATCAGAAATGTGTATGTGTGTGTGTGTGGGCGTGTGTATGTGTGTATCTAACTTGCTATAGAGATATATGTATTGCCAGGTTCTGGTGAGTCGATTATTGCCTCACAGGTAGGGCTGAAACAATTACTTGAGTAACTTGAATAATTCAGTTACAAAAAAAAGAGCAAACGTCATCAAAGCCCATTTGAAAGTGCTGGCGGCTAAACAATAGTTAAGTCCCCTGATAGTTATCCACACTGGCACTAACGATATCCGATTAAGGCAGTCGGAGATCACCAAAAGGAGTTTTATTTCCTTGTGCAGGTTGGCACAAACCATGTCAGACTCTGATATTTCTCTGGTCCCATACCTATTAAACACAATGAAGAAACGTTCAGCACAGTTTTTTCATTGAACTGATGGCTGTCCGGATTGTGTGCCAGTAACAATGTGGGCTTCATCAATAACTTTAGCTCCTTCTGGGGGAAGCCTGGACTTTTGAATCGGATGGTGGGCCTATCCATCCCTCACAGGTGGGCGCTGAACTCATTTCTAGGAACAATGACCGTCACTTAAACTTGGCTTCTCCCTGCCGAACGAGAGTCTGGTCCAGGTGGCAAAATAACTGTCCTGCACAGTTCTCTGCCACGCTGCCATCATCCTGAGCCACCATCAACAGCAGACAGACAGGGAGAGTGTCTGTGACAATCTCAAAACGACCCGGGAGAGGTATAAATTATAATAACCTCACCAAAATACAACCTGAAACAAATAACCAATATAACCAGAAATCACAACTGAAATTTGGCTTACTAAATATTTGTTCGCTCTCCTCAAAGACTATCTAATAAATCTAATAAATGAACTTATTTTTGATAATCAAATTGACATACTCTGTCTTACAGAAACCTGGCTAAAACCTGATGAATACCTCCCACTAAATGAAGCCACGCCCCCAAGTTGTTCTAATTACCACATACCACGTCATTATGGCCGTGGTGGAGGTGTGGCCACAATACACAACTTAAACCTCGCTATGGCCCCCAAGCTTGATTTGGCTTGGTTTCTGTCCTTAACTTGATTCAACCAGACAGGAATTGTGCTAAACCCTTAACAATTGTAACATTATATCAGTGGTGACTGGTGGTCACAAAAATAGGGGAGGACGGGGTAAAGGGGTCAGGTGGGTGAATGAGCGGGTAAATGTGAGTAGATGGGATGGGTGGATTGTTGAGAGAAACAGAAAGAACTACAAAATCAGAAAGGAATCTTGGTGCTTGCTCTTAGGGGTATTGTGTTAAATAATTGTTTTTTGAGGACACATGTCAGCATTGGAACTACCATACAGTGCAATGAGTATAGTTTGTGGTAATGTCAGTTGTCTTTTGTGCTCTACACAGCAATATTGTGAAAGTGGCAGAAATGATTTTGAAACACCAGAAGACTGCAACTGCTCTGCAAACTCCCTATAGTTGCCCTTGTTCTGTGAATTTGGACCTTCATCCCGTCCCCTAAATGCCAGCTCCTGCACGCCCAAATACGCCGTAGCATCAATCAAACGCTTCAGTGTATCCCCATTACGACGCGCTTTAGCATTGTGCTGTGCCACTTGCAACCAGGCACCCTCGTCCACAAGTTGATCAACAGGCACATTACCTAGCAATTTTACGCGAATAGCTGCACCAACGTGGTAGCTGCACTTATCATGATGCTTGGTGGCCCTGTTCAAATTTTTAGGGTCACTAAATCTCTGCACAGACCATGTTTGAGATTTCCTTACCAACAGACAAGGCCAGCATAGGCGACTAGTGGTAACATTAGCAGTTAGCCATGGGTATCTTTGATACCATGTAGTGTTAAACACACTGACCTTAACATTCAGTTTTTAAATGTCAATTTTTGGAACTGGTCTCCCCTCTGTTTTGATTTTCACCTTCTCATCGTCCTCTCGTGTGTGAAATGGGGTATTTAACATCATGAATACAACGTCTCGTTTTTCCATCCTTTTTTCTTAACACAACAAAGCAAAACTCTACGCAGGCTCAAAGTCTCCGCCGTCCGCACCTTCACGAATGTCAGGTCTGTCGACAATGACAGTACCTTGCGTGTCAACCCGTAAACCCACCCTTTCTTTCTGATTGGGCCCGTTGACGAATGTGGCTCCGGTGATTGGCTGATTGATGACAGACGAGCATTTTGAACTGACCTGCCCAAAGGGAGGACCTTCCTCCCTTTTAGCCATTGACTCCATGTTAAAAGAGGAGCCCGCGAATCACCCGGGTTTGTGGTGTTTATAATGGATGTCAATGGGAGGACGATATTTTGGTGACTTTTTTCTGTTTTCGAAGTGATAAAATAGAATTATTTCAGCTGTTTTGACATGTTTTTGCATGTTTATCTATTAAATATCTGTGATTTTTTATAAATTTCTCCTGGAAGTTCTCTCTTTAAAAATTTAAGGAAGGATCTTACTCCCTTTCCTCAATGGAGGAGTCGCCTCTGCATTATATAGACCTCTAGGCCCCTACACTGAATTCTTATCAGAATTCTCTGACTTCTTGTCCTCTCTAGTTATTAAAACAGAAATGGTAATTATATTAGGTGATTAATATCCTCATGGATGTTGTAAATTAGCCTGGCAATTGCGTTCCAATCTCATCGGCTCACATCGGCTTCTGCCAAAATGTAAATACACATCAAGGTAACCACACCATTGACCTTGTACTAACTTATGGAGTACAAATAGAACAACTTACAGTCTTACCTCAACATTCTACACTAACTGACCACTAGTTAATAAATCACATTATCATAAATCAATTAATTAATACATAAATAAATAAATAGCCTACTAAAATTATTATATATATTATTATTATAATTATAAATAAATAATAATAACACATAGATTATGTACCACCTAATTCAATTTACTACTACACTCAAAGCATAACTCGCAAAACTAGAGATGACTTCATAGCAAAAATCCCTTGTCTTCTCGACTTGACCCTACTTGACCCTACATAAGAAGGCTCTACTCCAAGCCCAACTCAAGCTGATCAATTTACTGATAGTGTTGTAAATGTACTACACTCCACCATTGCACTACTTTCCTTTTCAACACTATATCCCATCTAACACTGGACTGTAACCAACCTTACGGGAGGCCCATGCCAGGACCGACTCTCCATCCAAGAGGCTCCTCCGCCCATGACTGACTCCCCCTCCCTGAGGCCTCGTGATTGACCCTCACAATGTCGCTGTCAAAATGGACCCTAATTGTTACCCCCATGACCCATCTCACTCCTTGACGTTAAGACTATGTCTGGCTACTACTACACTGTCCAGCCATAATTCTTGCTAACCACTTATGGACTGACTACCATGTAATGTTATGGGACAATATTTTGGAACTATTATGATGCTTGTACTTTTCTGATTGTACTTTTCCTGTATGACCTCTGACAGCTGGGTTAGCCAAGGATCTGCCCAAGGTTTCTTCCTAGACTACCTTTTTGCTTTTTGTTGCTCCTATTGCTCTTGGGTGCTCCTTCTGTAAAGCACCATGAGACAATATTATTGTAAAAAGCGTGTATAAACATAATTGAATTGAATATATCGCCAGGTTCTGGTGAGTCCATTATTGTGTCATAGGTGTGTGTGTGTGTGTGTGTGTGTGTGTGTGTGTGTGTGTGTGTGTGTGTGTGTATGTTTGTCTGAATGTCACAGATGTATGTGTGTGTCTAACCTGCTACAGAGATGTAGATATGGCCAGGTTGTGGTGAGTCCAGTATTGCCCCACAGGTGGCGCTACAGAGCTCAAACTCCTGCAGGTATCCTAGCAACGCTTCTTCCATCAGAGAGACACTGCGACTGAACTCACCTCCATTACAAAGGAACACCGACTGCAGGAACAGCCTCTATCAGAGGGAAGGAGAGAGGGAGTGTGTGTGTGTTAGAGAGAGTGCCCCCCTAAGTCCCCTCCATTAAACAGAAATACAGACTGCAGGAACAGCCTCAATCAGAGGGACAGAGAATGTGACAGAGAGAGAGACAGAGAGTGGACCCCTAACTTCCTTTCATTAAACTGGAAATAAGTAAGAACACAGGTTGGAGGAACCATCTCTGGAAGAGAGAATGAGTCTAAGGGTGTATGTGTGAGGGGGAGTGTGTGTGTATGTACCTGGTTCCTGGTGTCTAGGGCATTAAAAGCACTCCAGACCTGATCATTGGGGCTGCTTACACACAACACCGCACCCTTCTGATTGCACACACTTTTATTTTCGTTACGCACAACACAAATGAATTGATAGTGGCTTGCTATAGCTAAGTGTTTTCCTGGCCAGAATCTTCTTGTGAATCCATGGGAGCAGGGAAGGCTTAAGGAAAAGATTCCACCAGGAGAAGCTGCGCCAAGCAGCAGTTTTTGAGAAACAGAATTAATAACCTGGGATCAGTAGGCTAAACTCTTCTGTCTAGTTTCTGGCACTCTTCTTTCAAAAAAAAAAAATATTATGCTTATTATAAAAACGAATTAAAATTGTATTCAGTTACTTGCTTGGGTAATGTTTTGGGTGATGGGAGCACAAATTGTGTGGTTCAGGAACTTCTAGGCTTTGTACACACAGCGCTTCCACGCACTGCAGTAGAAAGCAAGGGACTCCACAGGGAGAAGCTTCATATCAGCACCGTCTTTTTTGTTGCAGAATGGAGCAGAGCAGAGCTCTGTAGCTCAATTTATAAAATAACTCGTATGCATGGCTTATAAACATGTCAACTAGCGATCCAGATATTATCCAACCTACTGAAAGGAATCACGGAATTTAAACTATAGCTCTAAAAAGGAACAGTCGCCATCACAATTGAAAGATAGGCTACTTTCCAGGAACAATAAGATCTTGTTGTAGAGATGGAGAATAATAAATGCATGTTAGTCTTATTAGGGTTGAGTTGACAAACTTGAATAACTATGTAACATTATAATTACTCAAGTGGCATTGTAGTAATGTCAGCTCCTCACCCTTAATACTGATGCACTCCCCAAAAAAGGGCAGGATAGTACATACAAGTACCGGGGGTTTCTATCCTGACGTTAAACTGGATTTGTCTGCTAATACCGACACACTCCCCAAGACACACTTCCTGAGGAGGCTGGGGTCCTTCAGTGTCTGCAGAAAACTCCTGCTTATGTTCCACCAGTCTGTCATGGCCAGTGTCCTTATGTTGTATGTTGGGTAGGCAGCACTAGGAAGTGGGATGCTGGACGACTGGACAGGCTAGTGAGAAAAGCTGGCTCTGTGGTGGGCATGGATCTGGAGTCACTGACATCAGTTGCAAAAAAGAGGACCCTGAGCAGACTCGCCAACACAGAGTCCTCGACCAATAATAAGACAATGATCGCCACCCCCTGTACACCATATTCCCTAAGTAGAAGAGCATGTTCAGTAGCAGGCTCCTGTCTCTGTCATGCACAACAGACAGGCTGAGAAGGTACTTTGTCCCACAAGCCATTCAGCTCTTCAACGCCACACAGAAATGTGATTGACTTAAGTGTTTAAATCTGAACTGTACACCAGTGGTTCTCAATGCTTTTTCCTTAAAGCCTCCCTGCCTGTGTCAAACACAAGCCAGGCCCCCCAACTCTTGCCTGTGTCCAACACAAGCCATGCCTCATTTTTGTTCTTATTCTCCTAAAAATGTTAAATGTTTAGAACAAATAAATGTTTGTTCTATTCTACTTTGTTCTTATTCTCCTTGTTTTGTACTGTTTAGGCTGTATAGACAATTTTCTTTTTATGTCATCAGGTGTCAAACACACACACACAGAGTTTAATTTTTGACACCTAAGCACAGGTGCGTTTCTACAATCATCACTAACAATGATTGAAATTTTGATTGTTTGAGCTGTCCTATCTTACTGGACGGTCGTTCAACGTATCGTGGCTAGGACAGACATCGGCACTTCACCAACTCACCACAGGAGTCCCCCAAGGATCTGTGCTGGGGCCCCTTCTCTTCGCACTGTACATCACCTCGCTGGGCTCAATCATCCACTCCCATGGCTTCTCTTACCACTGCTATGCGGATGATACCCAGCTCTATCTGTCCTTTCCGCCGGACGACTCCACGGTGTCATCACGGATCTCGGACTGTCTCTCCGATATATCTGCATGGATGAAAGGACATCACCTCCAACTAAATCTCTCCAAAACTGAACTGCTGGTCCTCCCAGCCAAACAAGCCATACACCACGACATCGGTATCAAGATCGACTCCCTGTCTGTTTCTCCCACCAAAGTGGCAAGAAACCTAGGTGTCATGATCGATGACCAACTGACCTTTGCAGATCACGTTGCCTCTGTGGCTCGGTCGTGCCGTTTTTCCCTATTCAACATAAGGAAGATCAGGCCGTACCTAACCCAACATGCAACCCAGCTCCTGGTTCAGACCCTGGTTATCTCTCGTCTTGACTACTGCAATGTCCTCCTATCAGGCCTACCAGCCTGTGCAGTGAGACCGCTACAGATGATCCAGAATGCAGCTGCACGTCTGGTCTTTAACCAGCCAAAAAGGGCACGTCACACCTCTGTTCATTGAACTTCACTGGCTGCCCTTGGCTGCTCGCATTAAATTCAAGGCACTTATGTTGGCCTACAGGGTGAATGATGGCTCTGCTCCCATCTACTTGAATTCTCTTCTGAAGCCCTATGTCACCCGACGACCACTACGCTCCTCTAAGGAACGTTTTCTAGCACGGCCAACACCTTGTGCAGGTCGGTCCAGTCTCTTCTCATATCTGGTTCCGCGCTGGTGGAATGACCTCCCAAGTGCTACCAGATCAACTGATACCCTCTCCACCTTCAAGAAACTCGTGAAGACTAAGCTCTTCCAAGAATATCTCCTGGCGTAAACTTTGAGAATGCACTTAATAATTTAATTTCTCTACATTGTGTTACACTATTGCACTTTCAACTTAAAACAGCGCAGATTCTATGTTAGCAATATGCACTCCTTGTTAGTTCATTGTGTTGTAGCTTGAATGTTATCCTCTTTTGTAAGTCGCTTTGGATAAAAGCGTCTGCTAAATGCCTAAATGTAAATGTAAATGTAAATGTTTGAGCCTACTAGCTGCAGTCTACTTTATTCGGACAGGAATTGCAAATGGAATGAATTAAATCCATTCACAGACTTGCTCTGCATCAGAGGGTGACATCAGGTGGCATGCCTAGTCGACAATGTGGAAGAAATCGTGGTGGAACAGTGGCAATGACAAGCGCTGCGAGCTGGTTGACCCAGGTTCAAAGATTATGTCACTTCTTTGATCTTAATTCTTTAGCTAAACTCAATAAATGTCCTTAATGTCTGTTAAAAAGTGTGCTGTTTGCATTATGTCGGTAATTACAATGACAAGAAAACCATTTTGTTTACCAGAGCATTGACTAGCATTGCAAAAATAACAAAATAACAAAACAGCCCCTTCACCTCGAGACTATTGGATCTTGACAAAAGTGACAGCAAAGCATGATTTCAACGCAGTGAGAATAACATTTACATTTGGATCATAGTTGGTGAAATAGGCCAGCAGTATCTCGACCAATAGTATTCTCTCTGATATTGGATAATGCGATGGAGGAGCGTCACTTTATAGACACGGTCATGAGTGGGTCGTCATTGTACTACCACAGTACTACCATCATTTAGCAACATTTCATTTACATTTATGCAATTTAGCAGACGCTTTTATCCAAAGCGACTTACAAAAGAGGAGAACATTCAAGCTACAACACAATGAAAGAAACTAACAGAGTGCATATTGTTAACATAAAAATGGCAGTATTTTAAGGTGAAAGTGCAATAGTGTAATAAAAGTGCAGTATAATAGAGAGATTAAGTATAAGAGGTTAAACCAGGAGATACTCTTGGAAGAGCTGGGTCTTCAAGAGTTTCTTGAAGGTGGAGAGGGAATCCGTTGCTCTGGTAGTGCTTGGAGGGTCATTTCACCGGCGTGCAACAACAGATGAGAAGAGTCTGGACTGACCTGTGTGAGGTGTTGGCCGTGCTAGATAACTTTCCTTGGAGGAGCGAAGTGGTCGGCGGCTGACATAAGGCTTTAAGAGAGTATTTAGGTAGATGGGAGCAGAACCATCAATGACCCTGTAGGCCACCATTAGTGCCTTGAATTTGATGCGAGCGGCTAAGGGTAGCCAGTGGAGTTCAATGAACAGAGGTGTGACATGCTCCCTTTTTGAAGATGGCGGCGCGGACACACGCAGCGGCTGCTCTCCGTCCCAACATTACAGTGCTTTTGTGTGTTTTGTCGTGTAAACAACATTGTTTTTTGTTTGTCTACGTCTTCGTCATGTGAGCCTCCTCAAGGACGTACATACAGCCGGGAGTTTCTGCTCAACATCCGCAGAAACAACACTAAAAAGAACTCATACGTCGAAGGGCTACAGGGCACACTGAGGAACAGCGGTCTGCTCTGGAAGCACTTACCAACACCGACCCTGACTCCTAGATCTTACCCGCAGTGGAGGCATCACAAACGGTGCGAGAAGAAACAGGGGTAAGCGCGGAGGCATCCGGAACAGGCTAGCTGCAAACCCACACAAGCCTGCTATCCCCACCATCGTACTGTCAAATGTATGCTCGCTGGATAACAAGCTGGACCACTTACGTTTACTTCGGAATATTCTTAAGTCAGTGAGAGAGAGTTGTGTCCTTGTGTTCGTGGAAACATGGCTTAATGATAATATCCCCGACGGTGTCATACAACTCGACCAGCTAACATGCTATCAGGCAGACAGAATTCTCGTCAAAGGGGGTAAGATTTGCGGCGGGGGACTCTGTGTTTATATCAACAATGCCTGGTGTCAGGACGCTGTTGTGGTCTGTAAACACTGTTCACCACTGCTAGAGACTATAATCATCAATTGCAGACCGTTCTACCTGCCGAATTCACAGCCATACTACTTGTTGCTGTTTATATCCCTCCTAGCTCCAACAATAACAACAGGAGCGAGGCACTAAATGAACTGTATCAGCACGTCAGTGAACAGCAAACTGCCCATCCAGATGCTTTTCTCATTCTGGCGGGCGATTTCAACCATGCAGACCCAAAGTCTGTGCTTCCCAAATTACAGAAACACATCAACTTTCCCACAAGGGAAAACAACATCTTGGACAATGTTTTTACTACCCAGAGGGGAGACTACAAAGCCCTCCCCCACCTTGGCGCCTCTGATCACATCACTGTTATGCTAATGCCAGCATACAGGCCACTTGTCAAAGTCATCAAACCGGTTCGGAAGCAGGTACGTGTATGGCCAGAAGGGTCCTCAGAGGCACTGCAAGACTGCTTCTCCACCAGACTGGGAGATATTCAAACAGGCTGCCACCCACAACAACAACACAGATCTACAGGAATACACAGAGACTGTCACTGCCTACAAAGTGCATTGACGATGTCACAGACACCAGAACCATCACTGTTCATGCCAACCAGAAGCCATGGCTCACAGGGGAGGTCTACAGGCTGCTGAGGGTAAGGAATGCTGCCTTCAGAGCTGGAGACGAGGTGAGCCTAAGGACAGCAAGGGCAAACCTGTCACAGGGCATCAGAGAGGCCAAGAGGCAGTACTCCAGAAAGATTGCACAGCACTTTAACAACAGCAGAGACACGCAGAGTCTGTGGCAGGGCATACAGACAATGACGGACTACAAGCCAACGCCGCAGACCGCCAACAGCTCCACCTCCCTGCCGAACAAACTGAACGAGTTCTTTGCTCGCTTTGAGGCACACAATAGTACCCTGGCACAGAAGACTTCACCCCCTCCCGGTGACCAGGTGCTGACACTATCCCCGGACAGCGTGAGAAGATCCCTCAGCAGAATCAATGCACGCAAAGCTCTGGGACCAGACAACATCCCTGGTCGTGTACTGAGAGACTGTGCTACGGAACTCACAGATGTCTTCACAGACATTTTGAATACTTCTTTGAGCCAGGCTGTCGTCCCCACATGCCTTAAAACCTCCACATCATCCCATACAGGTCTAACCGCTCAATCGATGATGCAATCTTAACAGCCCTCCACTCAGCCCTTACACAGCTGTTCATTGACTTCAGTTCAGCATTTAACACAATCGTCCCCCAGCAACTCATACTCAAACTAGACAGGCTGGGAATTAACACCTCGATGTGCAACTGGCTGCTGGATTTCCTGACAGGAAGACCGCAGGCAGTACGGGTTGGCAGCAACACCTCTAGCTCCATCACACTGAACACAGGGGCTCCCCAAGGGTGTGTGCTGAGCCCCATCCTCTTCACTCTGCTGACCCACGACTGCACACTGTCACACAGCTCCAACCTCTTTATCAAGTTTGTGGATGACACAACTGTTTTGGGTCACATCAGCAATGACGATGAGACACACTACAGGAGCGAGGTGAGCCGCCTGGTCAAGTGGTGCAGTGACAACAACCTCTCCCTGAATGTGGAGAAGACAAAGGAGATTGTGGTAGATTTCAGGAGAGCACACACGCAGCATGCCCCCCTCACCATTAATGGGGCTGCTGTGGAGAGAGTAAGCAGCACCAAGTTCCTGGGTGTGCACATCTCTGAGGACCTCTCTTGGTCAAAGAGCACTGCATCACTGACCAGTAAAGCCCAACAGCGACTCTACTTCCTCCGTAAGCTGAGGAGAGCCAAATCCCATCATGAGCACCTTCTACAGAGGCACCATAGAGAGCATCCTCACCAGCTGCAACACTGTGTGGTATGGCACCTGCACCGTGTCCTGCCGGAAAAAGCTACACCGAGTAGTGAGAGCAGCTGAGAGGATCGTGGGTGTCTCTCTCCCTTCCCTGCAGGACATCTACCACACCAGCCTCACTCGCAAAGCCCTCTGCATTGCGGGTGATCCAACCCACCCATCCAACAGCCTCTTCAGTCTGCTGCCGTCAGGAAGGAGACTGAGGAGTCTCCAGGCCAGAACCAGCAGACTGAAAGACAGCTTCATCCACCAAGCTGTCAGGATGCTGAACTTTCTCCCTGCCCCTCTCCCCCTGACCTCCACACTCACCACTTCCCTCTCCTGCTGTTCTTAGTGTAAGTGTCCCAGTCCAGGCAAACTTACCTAAGGGACATCTCTCCCCTCCCAAGAACTCATCAGACATCTTTCTCCTATGGAGTTCCTCTCTTACTGCCCCACAGTAATTGGATGTACAGTAATTGAGTGTACACTTCTCTTTTTGCACCACAACAAATGACACTGCTGCTTAAATGACACCATTTGAGCTTTATTTACATTTACATTTACATTTAGGCATTTAGCAGACGCTTTTATCCAAAGCGACTTACAAAAGAGGATAACATTCAAGCTACAACACAATGAACTAACAAGGAGTGCATATTGCTAACATAGAATCTGCGCTGTTTTAAGTTGAAAGTGCAATAGTGTAACACAATGTAGAGAAATTAAATTATTAAGTGCATTCTCAAAGTTTACGCCAGGAGATATTCTTGGAAGAGCTTAGTCTTCACGAGTTTCTTGAAGGTGGAGAGGGTATCAGTTGATCTGGTAGCACTTGGGAGGTCATTCCACCAGCGCGGAACCAGATATGAGAAGAGTCTGGACCGACCTGCACAAGGTGTTGGCCGTGCTAGAAAACGTTCCTTAGAGGAGCGTAGTGGTTGTCGGGTGACATAGGGCTTCAGAAGAGAATTCAAGTAGATGGGAGCAGAGCCATCATTCACCCTGTAGGCCAACATAAGTGCCTTGAATTTAATGCGAGCAGCCAAGGGCAGCCAGTGAAGTTCAATGAACAGAGGTGTGACGTGCCCTTTTTGGCTGGTTAAAGACCAGACGTGCAGCTGCATTCTGGATCATCTGTAGCGGTCTCACTGCACAGGCTGGTAGGCCTGATAGGAGGACATTGCAGTAGTCAAGACGAGAGATAACCAGGGTCTGAACCAGGAGCTGGGTTGCATGTTGGGTTAGGTACGGCCTGATCTTCCTTATGTTGAATAGGGAAAAACGGCACGACCGAGCCACTGACCTGCAAAGGTCAGTTGGTCATCGATCATGACACCTAGGTTTCTTGCCACTTTGGTGGGAGAAACAGACAGGGAGTCGATCTTGATACCGATGTCGTGGTGTATGGCTTGTTTGGCTGGGAGGACCAGCAGTTCAGTTTTGGAGAGATTTAGTTGGAGGTGATGTCCTTTCATCCATGCAGATATATCGGAGAGACAGTCCGAGATCCGTGATGACACCGTGGAGTCGTCCGGCGGAAAGGATAGATAGAGCTGGGTATCATCTGCATAGCAGTGGTAAGAGAAACCATGGGAGTGGATGATTGAGCCCAGCGAGGTGATGTACAGTGCGAAGAGAAGGGGCCCCAGCACAGATCCTTGGGGTACTCCTGTGGTGAGTTGGTGAAGTGCCGATGTCTGTCCTAGCCACGATACGTTGAACGACCGTCCAGTAAGATAGGACTTGAACCAGGAGTGCACTGTGCCATCAATCCCAATGTTGGTCAGCTTGTCCAGTAGGATGCTGTGGTTGACCGTGTCAAATGCTGCTGATAGGTCCAGCAGGATGAGCACTGAGGACTGACCTGCCGCTCTGGCCTCTTTTAGTGCTTCCGTCACAGACAGAAGCGCCGTTTCAGTGGAGTGGCCACTTCTGAAGCCGGATTGGTTGGAGTCGAGGAGGTTGTTCTGAGTGAGAAATCCTGTGACCTGTTTAAAGACAGCTCGTTCAATGGCTTTGGAAAGGAAGGGAAGAAGAGAGACAGGCCGGTAGTTCTCCACTTGAGTGGGAGCGAGGGATGGTTTTTTGAGCAATGGTGTTACCTGGGCTTGTTTGAAGGCAGTGGGAAATGTACCCCTAGTTAGTGACGCATTGACCACATGTGTGGCTGCTGTCACAATTGTGGGGGTTATGGCCTGAAGAAGGGTTGTTGGGATAGGATCCAGAAGACAAGAGGTAGGCCGGCTGTCTGTGAGAAGCTTAGACACCTCGGAGAGAGGAGTGAAAGAAGAAAAGGAAGCAGTTGGTGTAGAGAGGCTAGGAGAAGGAACCTGTGTAGATTGGTTTGAGAACTGACTACTAATAGCTGCAACTTTGTTAGTGAAGAATGCAGCAAAAGTGTCAGCTGTGAGGTTAGTTGGAGGAGGTGGAGGAGGTGGGTTTAGTAAAGATTTAAAGGTGGAAAAGAGTTTCTTGGTGTTTCCGGAGATGTCGACGGACAGAGACAGAGGGCGTAGGAGCAGATGGTTGCTGACAGAGGGAAACCTTGAACTGAATAAAGTAATGGTCAGATAGATGTAGAGGAGTAACTGTCTGTAAAGTAGCGGCGCACTTCCTGGTGAAAATGAGATCAAGTTCCTTACCGGCTTTGTGAGTCGAAGGGCTGTGAACCCGCTGTAGCTCAAAGGAGTCCATCAGAGATAGGAATTCTGCAGAACCTGGATTGTCTAAGTGGATGTTCATATCACCGAGAACAAGCATGGGACAGTCATGCTCAGGGATGGAGGAAAGCAGAGTGTCAAGTTCCTCAAGGAAATCGCCCATTTGACCTGGAGGACGATAGATAACACACAGATATACTTTGACCGGTGCCGTTACTAAGATGGCATGGTATTCAAAGGAGCTGTATGTGACAGATGGTACCAGTTGAGTATATTTCCATTTGTCTGATATTAACAGCCCCGTACCACCCCCTCTCCTGGATGGGCGGGAGGTGTGGGAAAAAGCATAGTTGGTGGAGAGTGCAGCAGGAGTGGCAGTGTTTTCTGGTTTGATCCAGGTCTCGGTGAGAGCCAGAATGTCCAGAGAAAGATGGTTCGCATAAGCCGAAATGAAGTCTGCTTTGTTCACTGCAGACTGACAGTTCCACAAACCTACGGTGAAGGAGTTGTTCGTGGGTGACGAGACATGATGTGTAGATCGGAGGTTTGCAAGGGTCCGTTTCCTTTTGTGGAAGCGGAATCTGCGACGACTGGAGACAACTGGAATGGAGTGAAGACACATTGTGGCAAGATGAAGTTTGCACAGAAGATTAAGTTACAGAGAGTGGGACATGGTGACTAGTTAGTTAGGGCGGTGTCCTTGCTCGGTGGACACGCGCAGGTAGACACGCTCGTATTTACCCTAGTCAGTCTTCACACAAGGAGGGCTGAACAAAAGGGCTGACGCTTCCGCTAACGCTTCAGTGTCACTCCTGCTAATAGGAACAATGATTGACTGCACCCGGCTGAGACCGCCCACCAAGAGTCAGACAGAAACAATAGGCCTGATAGGAGTGGCCAACGACCAATTGATTTCTGATGACCCAGCTGTGCTAGTACTTCACACCTTCTGATGGCTTGTAGGTGTATTACAAATCAGGTGGTTTCCCACAAGACAGGTAATCCAAAGCAGCTTCCAAGTTTAGCAAAATAGCACAGAACTAAATAAGCAGACACTCACTTACTTCCTGTGTGTGTAGCTCCTCTGAGGGTTCCAGGGAGCAGCAAGGTTTTTAAGGGTTATGTGAGAAGACCGCCCACCAAGAGTCAGACAGAAACAATAGGCCTGATAGGAGTGGCCAACGACCAATTGATTTCTGATGACCCAGCTGTGCTAGTACTTCACACCTTCTGATGGCTTGTAGGTGTATTACAAATCAGGTGGTTTCCCACAAGACAGGTAATCCAAAGCAGCTTCCAAGTTTAGCAAAATAGCACAGAACTAAATAAGCAGACACTCACTTACTTCCTGTGTGTGTAGCTCCTCTGAGGGTTCCAGGGAGCAGCAAGGTTTTTAAGGGTTATGTGAGAAGACCGCCCACCAAGAGTCAGACAGAAACAATAGGCCTGATAGGAGTGGCCAACGACCAATTGATTTCTGATGACCCAGCTGTGCTAGTACTTCACACCTTCTGATGGCTTGTAGGTGTATTACAAATCAGGTGGTTTCCCACAAGACAGGTAATCCAAAGCAGCTTCCAAGTTTAGCAAAATAGCACAGAACTAAATAAGCAGACACTCACTTACTTCCTGTGTGTGTAGCTCCTCTGAGGGTTCCAGGGAGCAGCAAGGTTTTTAAGGGTTATGTGAGAAGACCGCCCACCAAGAGTCAGACAGAAACAATAGGCCTGATAGGAGTGGCCAACGACCAATTGATTTCTGATGACCCAGCTGTGCTAGTACTTCACACCTTCTGATGGCTTGTAGGTGTATTACAAATCAGGTGGTTTCCCACAAGACAGGTAATCCAAAGCAGCTTCCAAGTTTAGCAAAATAGCACAGAACTAAATAAGCAGACACTCACTTACTTCCTGTGTGTGTAGCTCCTCACTGTGTATTGGGTATCTCACTTATTTGTATTATATACAAGCCTATTTGTACTTTTTGCTATGTGTATATTGTTAAGCTTTGTCACTATATTTATTGTCATTATATTGATATTTGTTTATAAGATGTTTAATATTCACTGTGGGCCTGGGGAGCGCTGTGCTGTCATTTCAAATCCTATGTGTGCAACCTGTACATATGGCTTTTGACAATAAAGCTGACTTTGACTTTTTGGCTGGTTAAAAACCAGATGTGCAGCTGCATTCTGGATCATCTGTAGTGGTCTCACAGCACAGGCTGGAAGACCTGATAGGAGGGCATTGCAGTAGTCAAGGCGAGAGATAACCAGGGTCTGTACCAGGAGCTGGGTTGCATCTTGGGTTAGGTACGGCCTGATCTTCCTTATGTTGAATAGGAAAAAACGGCACGACCAAGCTACAAAGGTAATGTGATCCGCAATGGTCAGTTGGTCATCGATGATGACACTTAGGTTTCTTGCCACCTTGGTGGGAGCAACAGATAGGGAGTCGATGTTGATGCTAATGTTGTGATGCATGGTTTGTTTGGCTGGGAGGACCAGCAGTTCAGTTTTAAAGAGATTTAGTTGGAGGTGATGTCCTTTCATCCATGCAGATATGTCAGAGAGACAGTCTGAGATCCATGTTGACACCGTGGAGTCGTCAGGAGGAAAGGACAGATAGAGCTGGGTATCATCAGCATAGCAGTGATAAGAGAAGCCATGGGAGTGGGGCCCAGCGAGGTGGTATATAAGGCGATAAGAAGGGGCCCCAGCACAGATCCTTGGAGCACCCCTGTGGCGAGTTGGTGAAGTGCCGATGTCTGTCCTAGCCATGACATGTTGAATGACGTCCAGTAACATAGGATACAAACCAGGAGTGCGCTCTGCCATCGATGCCCATGTTAGTTTGTCCAGTAGGATGTGGTATTTGACCGCATCAAATGCTGCTGATATATCTAGCAAGATGAGTACTGAGGATTGACCTGCCGCTCTGGCCTCTTTTAATGCTTCTGTCACAGACAGAAGCACCGTTTCAGTGGAGTGGCCACTTTTGAAGCTAGATAGGTAGGAGTCAAGGCGGTTGTTCTGAGAGAGAAATCCTGTGACTCTGTGGAAAGAAAAGGAAGAAGAGACACAGGCCGGTAGTTCTCCACTAGAGTCGGAGCGAGGGATGGTTTGATGGGTTTTTTGAGCAGCGGTGTTACCTGGGCTTGTTTGAAGGTATAGAAATGCACCCCAGAATAGGTTTACCTCATTACACAACACAAAGATAATGTATCATTGTTAAGATATATCAGCATCTTTACAGTTTTCTGTCCTTCTTTGTGTTACCAGGTGTATATAATATGAACAGAAATAATTATAAAAAAAAAAATAATGCCCTTCTGTACCAGAGTTTTGTTATGGATGCCAGCTAGCCTAGCTGCACACATAGGCCATTAGTAAACCTCCCCCCTGACACTTCAGGAGCCTCCAGTTAGTTGCCTGGGAGCCGAGGTTGCTGTTGATATGAGTTTGTTGGTTTGAGGTCCAGGCTGAACTGTGCAGGATGACCTCAGTTACAGCTTTACCTGGTAGCCCCACACATACACCTATACATACACTACCCTGGCCTGGGGCCTCATTAATTAACTTGTGCTTGTGCTTAGAAACGTGTTTAAATATACACACATCTCTGACCACATTTACGCACAAAACCCAGTGGTAGAATAGCGAAGATGCGAGTGAAAACCACCGCAAATACCACAGCACAAAATCTAGTGTTTCATCTGAATGGGTAACTGCATTCTGTTACAATGTCTAGTGTTTCATCTGAATGGGCAACTGCATTTTGTTACAATGTCTAGTGTTTCATCTGAATGGGTAACTGCACTCTGTTACAGTGTCTAGTGTTTCATCTGAATGGGTAACTGCACTCTGTTACAGTGTCTAGTGTTTCATCTGAATGGGTAACTGCATTCCGTTACAGTTTGGCAAAATAGATGATAATCAGAAAACTTGCAGTTACTTTATTGAAAGTGATGGATTAAATTTATAGAAGTTAAATTGGGCCTGGCATTTAGGCACACACATACTTTTAACTTTGGAGCCCTGGCACAGTGCGCACGTGGGCCAGTCATTAATGTTCCATGAGTAAAGCATCTCGTCTCTGTCTTTTAATAACTCAAAATGAAACATGTCTTCACTGTTTGCATTGACAGTGGAGAATGCTTATGAGACTATAACTTGCAGTCATAACTTTCACTAGGTCTTATTTTTTACCTGCCCTGGGCCTGCAGCCATGAGGTGTGAGATGGTATGTGGCTGATGCACTAATAGGTCAGAGGCAGTGTTCCCTCTAAGCTGCGTGCCTGTGCAGCCCTGCAAAACATTTCACATCCCCGTACACAAAGTTTTTCAAGCCACGCACAAAATGATTTCAGGAGAAAAGTAGGGAAATCCCTTCATTTTGTGCGATCTGAGGAAAGTGGAGCTGTTTTTTCCTCTAGACTCACCTTTCTTGTTGCTTGGGCACTACTATTACTCTGCAAAGAACGCAAAATATACGGTCAGGGATTTTCATTTTTCCCTTTTGTTGTTTGCAATATAGCCGCATCTTTTCTCAGCCGCATCTTCCGAGTATTACATGCACAGTGCCGTAGCCTACGTCCTGTCTCTTGCATAAAAAAAACACTCCGTCATGATTCATATGGCCATACGGGCACATGCATAACCAACCTACGTTTCATCAGGTCTCTTTTATCTGCATTATTTTCAATTCGTTCACCACTGCCGCATTACATGTAGGCTCTGTGTTGACAGCGCAGGTAATGCAGCACTGTGTTGACAGCACACGCAGGCCATGCACTGACAGGCGCAATCATTCTCATGAAATTCATTCATGCTGGAATACATTTGCAAAGTAAGTTGTACTTGTGCACTTTCTAAATTTGACTTGTTCAATAGAATTTTGAATCATTTCTACGCACATTTGACAAATGAGACCCCAGGACTGGCCTTGAGTCTCTTAATTGTTGTATGAACCATGTGCACAGCCCCTCAACCCCATCCCACCCCAAAGTCTCTCTTTTTTGTGGACCACACTGTCAGTTTGTCTGAATGAACAATATACAACTGCTGCTGCAGGGTTGGGGGGGTGGTTTGAGTGAATGAGTGTGTGTGTGCCTGCGTGTGTGCGTGCGAGTGTGTGTGTGTGTGACCGACCTCTTACCTCGTATGGCTGCTCCTCCAAGTCCTCTGGCTCCTTCAGTCCCTGAGTGTTTCTATAGCGTCTCACAATGGTTCCTATGGCAGCATCTCCAGGGTTTCGCTGCAGGTACGTCTGTGCTGCTGATGCTGCTCTCTGGCTGTCATTCAGCTGAACACACACACACACACACACATTCAGACACACATACACACACACACATGCAGAGTATCCTAGCATTACCCCATTTCACACATTAGCAGAGAGTGTTATTACCTGTTTATAGGCCACATGCAGGTATTTGTAGGGAAGTCTTCTCTTGAAGTCATGGAGGATTTCTTTCCTGGGCAGACTGAAGTCCAGCTCTGGAAATCGAGCTCGGCACGTCTTCACGCAGGCGGCCCGCTGCAGGATATGCCAGTACACTGGGGGGTCATCAGAGAGGCCCTGTGGAGGGTCCAGTTTGTTTGCGCTGTTCTCCTCGCAGGTCTGCGAGCAGAAAGCGACGCTGTGAGTGAATACGCGACGGAGATGCAGACTCAGCTCCAGGAGACGCGCGCTAGCAGGCCAGTCCTGCTCCGACAAAGACGCCAGCGCTTCCCCGTACACCCAGTTCAGAGAGCGCAAGTCAGCTCGCAGCTTTCCCCCAGGATCCTCCACAGCTTGGCGCAGCAACACACACATACACAGCACCAGGAGCTTAGCACCTCTCGTGGACATGGTCAGCACATACATACACACACACACACAGACACACTCACAGCTGTCGCCACGAGAACAACCTACATTTAAGAGACATTGAAGTGCCTGTTGTCCTGAGGACTGAAGCACATTTTTGTGCGGGAGGGTGAGGATATATGTGTGTGTGTGAGTGTGTGTGTGTGTGTGTGTCTGTGTGTTATCCAGCGCAGCGCAAGCTAGTCTGGGAAATCACTTAAGGGGCCTGGGGTGTGTGTGTGTGAGAGAGAGAGACAGTATGAGAGTATGATGTGTGTAGAGGAAGACAGTCACTATGTTCGAAATTGTCTGTTACGTACTACTTGTATACTGATGCTGACGTGAAGTCATATACAGTATGCGATGTTTGAAAAATATGATTTTTACAGTACGCAAAAAGTACTCGGATGTTATACTGATGGTGGAAAAATTGCCAGTATGCAACCAGGGCTTACTTCTCAGATACTGCATCCCACAACTCATAGCGGTCAGCAGCTTTGAAAATGTTTAAACAAGATGGCGGACATAAACCCAACAGCTGTGAATGAAGGAGCAGCACCCAGAGAGTATAAATGTGAGTATTAGTTGTGTGTTTTCGTATGGGATGTTTCTTGGCTTCTGTTATTGAGAAAGTTTACTTTACTTTACTGCTGTATTTATGTACTTGCAAGTGGATAGTAATAGCCCAACTTATCAAAAGCTAACACTAGCTAACTATCGCCTCAATAGCAATGAATGGCAGCAATTAATTAATTAACTAGCATGTAATTAACGTCATATCTCTTAAGTGTTCTGTTAAGCGGTATGTGCAGAGTACCAGTAGGTGGCGGTATGTGCAGAGTACGTAAAACCTTAACAGGAAGAAGAACACGGACGTAGCGGTTCAGTGCGCTGTGCGGACGGTCACCGTTAATGATCCACACTGCGTACTGGAGCGGGGAGTAGTGTGTAGTACACAGCGTATACTTGGAGCAGTACGTAGTACGTAGTATTTAGTAGTTATTTCAAACATAGCAAGTGTCTGAGGTTTCAGGGAAAAAGGACAGAATAGCTCAGCAGTGGTGAGCACTACATCGCCCTCTAGTGACTCCAGTGTGAGCATTACAGCGCCCTCTAGTGCAGGGGTTCTCAAACTTTATAGGCCAGGGACCCCTCACAGAGTGGATTCTTTTTCAAGGACCCCTCATAATCTCAACTAAAATTCAACCATAAGATTATAGCCATTTGTTCTTTCAGATGCCTTTGAAGTCTAATTCTAATAACTAATATATAAGTTATAAGAATATAAGTGCTAACACCACAACAGTTTTAAATATGTTAGCGCATTTGGCAAAACTGACAGTGCAGGAGCTGTTTTAAAGGCCTACTCTGTTAAAAAATGCTGTTTGCTTCACATAACTAATAATAACTAATAGTCTTTTTTTTACACTTAGCAAAATATACACGATAGCAAAGTTTATATTTATACTATAGCAACATTTTTCACAGATCCCCTGGCAACATGCTGCGGACCCCTGGGGGTCTCCAGACCCCAGTTTGAGAACCAATGCTCTTCAGACACTGCTGATCAACCAAAGGACATCTGATGTCCTGTCTTGTCACTTTTGCAGTGTTTGATACTGTTACTTCCCAAAGAGACTCCAGGGATTGTAGTTGATGTGGTCTTGTTTTGGGACGTTTGCAATTTGTATGATGTCTGTGAAGATCCTCATTTATCCAGGTCATGGTAGTCAAACTGCTAAGTTGTGTGCAACTGGACTTCTTTTTTGGAGCTTTTTTGGATCTCCTGGTATTTCCATCAAAAAGAAGTCCAGTTGCTTATAACTGAACACCCTGACCTTAATCACCTCCTTAAGATGAAGTTCTGGCCATACTTAAATTCTCCTTTATAATGTCCTTAATCACCTCAACCCTTGAATTTACACCCTAAAATTAAGGGGTGTCACACTCACCTCTTAAATGACAATTTAAGGTGAATTTAAAGAAATTTAAGGACTCATTTATTTAAATTAAGCATTTCAATTTAGCAAATTAAGGGAAATGTAATTACATTTTAAAGGTTTTGTGTTTTGTGGTGTCTCTGACCAACTGTCCTGAACCCCCCGCCCCCACATACACACGCGCGCGCGCACACACACACACACACACACACACACACACACACACGGCTGAGGTTTTTCCAAAGATGGATAACACTCCCTCTCCTTTAAGAACTCTTCCGGGACAAAGACTTCATCACTTCAAAAGCCCGGGCCTCAAAGGAAACGAGTTCAAATGGATATTCTGGCTGGAAATGCAATTTGAATGTCCTGCAGGTTTTCACAAACGTGTCGAAAGTTTGTCTAATGTTGTGGTTTGCAAAACAACGAGGCTGGCCCTGACTGCACAAGCCGCGCGTAACGTTAATATAGCGCGAGAAGAGACTCTGTAGCCTGCGGGCTCCTGAGCGCGTGACGACCCTCCCGGTTTGTCCACGTCCACAGTATTCCATCAGAAAAGCGCGTGTGCGCCTTTCTTCTCTTCTCTTCTTCCCCGCCGAACACTCAGTTTTCGCCAAAATAGTCTCCGCGAAGATGCAAGTCAGTTTATTTTTAAGTTTGTGCTTTGCAAAATGGACGTTGATAGTTTGCAACCCCGGTCCGATTGAAGACATAGTCATTGATCGTTACTTAGTCCCCGATGACTGCGTGAGAGCCGTGAAGAACGGGGATTTTATCCGGTATCATTACAACGGAACTTTCGTCGATGGGAAACAGTTCGACTCCAGGTAAGAAGGAAAGCAGTTTTCTGTGATGGAACTTGAAGACGCCATGCATAGACAGAATCTAGAAAACATCAGTTTATTTCAGTGTACAGACTACTTTTTGTCTAAAATACTGGACTTTTGCAATGAAGTGCAGTGTTTTGTAGTGAATGAAGTGCAGTGTTTGTAGTGAATGAAGTGCAGTGTTTTGTAGTGCTTTTTCTGTCAAAACCCCCTGTTTCCGCATCATGATCTACAGCAAACTGCGCTCAAATTGCTGATTTGTTAGAAAAACTGTTTTCGTGTGGCGGACGTGGAGTCCAGTGGACTGCAGGAGACCGGCTTTTGCAGTCCTCACTACACCACCACATCACTTCCAGTATTTTGGAATCCTGGCTACAAAAACCTGCACAGGGGTCTTATCCTAGAAGCACAGTAACCTGAGGTTTCACTTCATGTGAATGACTTCCATTTGGAGTGAGGGTCCAATAGTTGCCTCGGCCAGAATTGAGTTGGTGTTGTAATATAAATCCTCAATGCAGCAGTTTGTAAAACTCAGTAGAGTTGGCTAATTTCGAATGTCTGTAGATGGCTCCTGATTGGTGTAGAGCCAGTAGTAGCCAGAGCAGAGTTTAGGTCCATATACTCTCTTTCCTAGTTGACAGGATGTGATGCGTGAATCTACTTCCTGTCCCCAAAAAGAAACCCAGGACGAGTTCAGCAGTTGCAACGTTTTGAAATGTTTTGCAACTGTTCCCATTCATCTCTATGGATGAGGATGATGTGCAAAATGTTTCGCAACGTTTTGTCGTCTTGAACCCAAGCCCAGTTTGATGCATCTTAAACTTCTCCCCCCCCCCCGAAGCCATGACAGGGGTGTGGCCTTTTTCGTTCAGGTGGGGCGTGGCCGGCAGATCGCTGGAGTGGACAAGGGCATCATGGGAATGTGTGTGAACGAGCGACGGAGGATTGTTGTGCCACCTCATCTTGCCTATGGCAGTCAGGGCGCAGGTCAGACACACGCTCACTACTACACACTCACGCACCTCACACACACACACACACGTGTACCTTACTGGGCCATACTCTACCCAGGCATATGCCAGAGAATCACACACAGGAGTGCACATGGTCCACACACACATGCTCTCACACACACACACACACACACCATACTCCTGTCTATACACACACTCACACACACATGTTCTCACACACACACCATACTCCTGTCTATACACACACTCACACACACATGTTCTCACACACACACACCATACTGCTGAATACACACACACTCACACACACATGCTCTCACACACACACACACACCATACTCCTGAATACACATACTCTCACACACACATACACACCATACTCCTGAATACACACACATGCTCTCACACACACACACACACACACACCATACTCCTGAAT
>PYXC01000184.1:92500-157500 GCA_015244755.2 Tenualosa ilisha | reverse complement strand
AAACACACATGAATCAGGACCAGGAGGTGCCCTTAGAGGAGGTCTGAACACACACACACACACACACACACACACACACACATACACACAAACACACATGAATCAGGACCAGGAGGTGCCCTTAGAGGAGGTCTGAACACACACACACACACACACACACACACACACACACACACACACACACACACACACGAATCAGGACCAGGAGGTGCCCTTAGAGGAGGTCTGAACACACACACACACACACATACACACATGAATCAGGACCAGGAGGTGCCCTTAGAGGAGGTCTGAACACACACACACACACACACACACATACACACACACACACATGAATCAGGACCAGGAGGTGCCCTTAGAGGAGGTCTGAACACACACACACACACACACACACACACACACGAATCAGGACCAGGAGGTGCCCTTAGAGGAGGTCTGAAAACACACACACACACACACACACACACACACATACACACACACACACATGAATCAGGACCAGGAGGTGCCCTTAGAGGAGGTCTGAACACACACACATACACACACACACACACACATGAATCAGGACCAGGAGGTGCCCTTAGAGGAGGTCTGAAAACACACACACACACACACACACACGAATCAGGACCAGGAGGTGCCCTTAGAGGAGGTCTGAACACACACACACACGAATCAGGACCAGGAGGTGCCCTTAGAGAAGGTCTGAACACACACACACACACACACACACACACACACACACACACACACACACACACACACACACGTTGTTCTGATGTGGAGGGTGCCTGAGTAACTTGTGTAAATGTGACTCCGCGTCGGCTCTGTCCTGCCGTCATACTTCACTCCTCCCCCTCTTGTCACTCCTCCTCCAGTTCACAGAGTTCATCAGGATGCAGGTGGCAGAGGGGCGTGGCCGTCTGAAGCCAGGGGTGGAGTCTGTGGTTGTCATTAGTGACATGTTTAAGAACCAGGACAGAAACCAAGATGGCCGCATCACAGCTGATGAGCTGAAACTGAAAGTCCAGGAGGATGCAGAGAGAACTGCACATGAAGAGTTATAACAGACAGACACACACACACACACACACACACACACACTCTATAACACTGTGGGCGTGGTGAAGCAGCAGTTCCGTTCATCTGACAATCAGGTAACCCAGGTCTGATTCCCGAACACCACGTTGCAAGACACACACCACACACACTGTTATACACACACTATAACAACACACACACTGATACATGCAACTTATAACAGCACCCACACTGTTACACAAACTGTTAGCAAACAGTAACAAACTCAGGAACTGATATTTACTCTTTAGTTTTGTTTCTGTTTACACAGCCATGGAAACTGACCTGACACACACATGCATACACACACACACACATATTATAACACACAGCCAATCTGAGATGTTATATGTGGGACACACACACACACGCTGTTGTTTAATCTGAGATGTTATATGTGGGACACACACACACTGTTGTTTAATCTGAGATGTTATATGTACAAATAACCAGCAAAATATCTACACACACTTAGATTAGAACTACAACATCAACAACCCTACTTAAGTAAAAGCAATAAGTACTTGCTTTTAAATGGAAAAGTCCTAAAAGTAAAAGTACTGGAGCAAGATGTTGTCTCTCATTGCACCAGTACTTTAATACTTTAGCGTCTAAAAGTCCAGATTTCAACACAACATCGGCCTACAGAATTAGACTTAGCTCCTATATGAAACTGCACAAAACTCCTCATTTTCCATGGAAACCCAGGCGAGACTGCACAGGATGACCTTGGTTATGTGTGTGTGTGTGTGTGTGTGTGTGTATGTATCTCTGCCATTGTTGGCTTGCAGACCCCACTGTGTATTTGTGTGTCTCACCTTTCCTATTGGGCAGCTACTGAACAAGGCTGGGTTGTGTTTCAGTGATGTGTGTCAGCACGTCCCTTTAGGTTGTTGCTCTCTGCAGTGATGTGTCAAGAGGACTGTTCCTGTAGAGTTGTCGTATATGTTGCTATATGTTGCAAGTACGACAAAATGGATGGTTCTGTGTTTAAGCTTTGATAAAAAATCAACACTATATATTAAAAAGATTGTGTGTTTCTGAATTCTTTGTTATTTTACTGTCTGGTTTTGAATTGGTTTTAACCCAGCCAGTTTATGTTTGATTTCCAGTTCACCTTAAATAAACATGAATCAGTTGGATACAAATAACTTTCACAGCATCCTGTTTGAAGGACAGTTAACACATCTATCGTGCAAAAAAATGCTTTAATATCAAAGCCTGAGTATTAACACACCTTAAAGAAAAATGAGTGTTCAAGTATGTGCATTCACAGTGGCTCAACACAAGGGTATATCCTGCATTGCTGTCTGCAGGCATCACTCACTTGACTTCTGGGATCTGCATCTGAACTAAACTGTTATCCTAACCAACTCTTTTCAACAGAGAGATGGAAGGCTACAACACACTTACACTTACAAATGTACAATTCTAGGTAGGGTAAATGAGGCTGGTTATAACATCCCATTTACGCTAATATTTCTTAGCAGATTCTTTTGTCCACAGCAACTTTCATTACATTTGAACCAAAGACCAACCAAACCAAACACACCAGCCATCCTCTTCCCCTTCTTCTAGTTAGGGTTGTTCTATCAAAGAAAAGTTGACCGTGCCGGACAGTTTTCTACGTTCAAGTCTCTTGTCAATTCAACACTAACAGCCACCTGAGTGCAGATAACCTGGAGTTAAAAGGCCATTAAGAATATTCTGTTTAAGCAAGACTTCCCTTCTGTCACACAACAACCCACTTGACTCCACAGTAACAGGGACTGGGTGGCTCAGCGAATAACAACACTGCCACTCCTGCAGCAGGTTGCTGGTTGGAATCCTGGGTGATGCGTACCTGGTGACGACAGACAAGGTCTGGACTCACCACTGCTGCGGCAAGGGGGAGCCAGGACGACAGATAAGGGGCGGGGTTATTATCACCCGTACGGACCCGCATCAGCACGTACATACTTATTCTATGTGGTAGACCCGTATCAGTGCAGAGTCAAATCATGAGTCTGTTTCCATGGCAATGTAGCGTAGAATGGCATTTGGGATGTCCAGCGTCTCGTCTCTCTCCAGGACTATGTCATAGGAAGAGGTGTAAGTCTCTCTCCTCCTCTCCACCTAGTGAGACACAGCAGAAGCCAGGATTCAAATCTGCTCTTCTATATTATAAGAGTGTGTGTGTGTGTGTATAAAGTGTATGTAGATATACACTTATATTTACTTTATGATGTACTACTATATACTATCTATATTTATAAATAAATAGTACAGTATTTATACAGTTTCCTGCAAAAGCCAGACATCAGGATTGTTGGTTGGTGAGTTTGTCAGTTGGTGTGTGGGGAGTCATGGTGGTTGACTTTAGATGGACCAACCTTCTCCGCTACTGACCTACATCAGAGGGAGTTGACATTATGATGCAAAACCCAAGGCCGTCTGCAGAAAGGGAGAGCACCCACAGAATAGTGAGTTAGTGTGTGTGTGTCCTCGCCACTACCTAGAACACACCAGAGAATTAAGAGAGTGTGTGTGGGTGTGTGCGTCTCCTCTTCTCCTGTTAGTCTCCACTCTTCCACCTAGGACACACCACAGAATTAGGAGTTAGTGTGTGTATGTGTGTGTGTTAGTGTGTGTGTGTTTACCTTGTCATTGAGGAAGCCCACACGGAGGATGTTCTTGATATTGGGGAGATTATCTGCCATGCTGATATCACCCAGAGAGTCTCCTAGCAACAACACATTGGGGCGGTCCTGGGTTGTGTGTGTGGGACCTGAGAGATGCCCCTTGTTGAAGGTGTGTATGAGGGGCTCCCTAAAGCCCTGCAGCACACCCTGAAACACAATAAACACATCATCAGAGAATGAGAGTCGGTGTGTGTGTGTGCATGTACAGAGAAGCCCCTTAAAGGACACATAGAATGGTTGAACGAAGGATTGATACTTGTTCTGTGACATGGAGAGAATGGAACTTTGACTGGATCCATAATGCCTCAGAAGCCACCTAAAACGTCTTTCAGGACTTCAGTCTAGCGGGCCTGCAAGAGTAACTTTGACAAGGAACAAACTTCAAGCTTGCGCCAACCTAGCAACAGCCTCTCCGGCAAACAGTAGCAACAGGAAGATGGAAGCAGCATACGCTGGAAATGCTCCCCAACAGCAGGATGCAATTCTAAAGGCCATTCATTCTCTTCAGGCTGAAACCTAATTTCAGAAAATTACAATCCAATCTTAACATTATATAATATTACATAATATATTAACATTACATACCACAAATGCACTTGCTAACATGTGCTAACAAGGGGAAGCTACAGAGTTTCTACAAAGTATGGAGGCAACTTACTGACTGTTTAGAGTCACCCAGGCATCACTGAAGATGTACAGACTGAACGGTTCGATGGCAGAGTCAGCAGAGTTTGATTGGATTTCTTTTTACTATCTATTACTATCATTCACCACCTTAATGTCTCCTCCACTCCCAATGTATATTGTTCAATGTATATTGTTCAATGTATATGGTTCAATGTATATGGTTTGTGTTTTGTGTGGTGGTGTGTGTTAGTTGTTTGTATGGTGATGTGTGTTTGTAAGTTCGGAAAACCCAATAAATAAAATGACAAATAATAATAAAAAATAGTCTTTCAAAAAACAATTTAAGGTGTGGGGGTGTTTAACGTGTGGTTTTGCACCTATGTGACATCGTTTTGGCAACCTCACTATGAAATGCAAGGGCTTTATGTTGATTATGTCACTTTCTCTTCTGCTCTGTACGTGCCTGGCTCAAACAGAAGCCTCTAAACCAACACAAACATATTGCATTAACACTTCTAACTACCTGGAATGCACCAACTTACAATGCCGCCCCACCCCCCCGCCACAATTGTGTTGTAGCTTGAATGTTAATCACTCTTAGTGAGGTTTTCAATTGTGCAATTGTAGCTTGAATGTTAATCGTCTTTTTGTAAGTCACCTTGATAAAAGTGTCTGCTAAATGGATAAATGCATATTATTGGATATTAAAAATATAAATGGAATAAGGTTTTAGTTTTTTCCTGAACTAACAACTGTAGATGGTATACAAATTCTGATTTTTATATCGGAAAAATCAACCAAATTGGAGGAAGAACAGCCAGTCCAGCAAAGGTTGCATTGAAATGTTTGAGTATATTTGGAATGATTTTTCAAACGTTGTCATCATTACTTGCCCATAAAGTTTCCCATCCAAACCAAGCACACAATAATTTGGACAATGATTTGGTTGTACTCCTTGCTTCCGCATTAGAAATAGAAAATAAATAGTATCTCTGATCTGAAGCATGAATGAATAATAAATACTAGCTGTAGTCTAAAGCATGAATAGAAGATAAATACTGGCTCTAGACTAATGCATAAATAATCTTCCGTTATTGACTCAGTTCGAGCAACGGGAAAATAGAACAGTTTCAAGTATTCTTTTAAAGCCATGCATGGATTACTGTGAGCATGACAGCTGTGATTACTGGGCTGGAGGCTGCGAGAGTACACAGCAGTACGTGACTTTGCCACTTCACAGACAGGAGGCAAGACTGTTGTGTTTGGAGGGAGGGGTCAGGAGTGGAGTGGAAGGGGGGCAGTGAGGTACGAGTTACATCAATTGGATTCTTTGTCCAGCATTATTTCTGGCAGGGATTTCTAAAGCAAACATTTACTTGAGGTTGAACTTGTGTGTGTGAGTGAGAATGTAGTTGGCTCGTATGGTGATGCTGGAGCTGAGGTTGTACATTGTGTGTGTGTGTGTGTATGTCCTACCTCCTTGTTAAAGTGCATGTAGTTGGCTTTTATGGTGATGTTGCAGCTGAAGATGTTCTTTTGTTTGAGAATCTCTTCCAGAATGTTCCCTACTCCTGCTGAGAAGATCATCACTGGAACCTCAAGTCTCTGCAAACGAGCAAAGAACTCACCATACCCCTCCCTACACACACACAACCACATACATAAATAAACACACACACACACACACACACACACACACAAGCATATACTTAAACACACACAACACAAAAAGAGACACACACAGACACAAAAAGCAACAGCATTGTAAATTCTCACTAATCCGTGTGGATTTGATAGCATACCCAAGCATAGGAACCAGCGATGATCATTTTTGTGGAGTTCTGTTGACTGCCAAGGTAAGAAACATGATTCTGTTTCATTTAGCATCGTGGGAACCATTTTCAGATTGCATTTGCTGTAACTTCATGATTAGTCAATAGATCTCGGACTGTCTCTCTGATATATCTGCATGGCTGAAAGGACATCACCTCCAACTAAATCTCTCCAAAACTGAACTGCTGGTCCTCCCAGCCAAACAAGCCATACATCACGACATCAGTATCAAGATCGACTCCCTGTCTGTTTCTCCCACCAAACTGGCAAGAAACCTAGGTGTCATGATCGATGACCAACTGACCTTTGCAGATCACGTTGCCTCTGTGGCACGGTTGTGCCGTTTTTCCCTATTCAACATAAGGAAGATCAGGCCGTACCTAACCCAACATGCAACCCAGCTCCTGGTACAGACCCTGGTTATCTCTCGTCTTGACTACTGCAATGTCCTCCTATCAGGCCTACCAGCCTGTGCGGTGAGACCACTACAGATGATCCAGCATGCAGCTGCACGGCTGGTCTTTAACCAGCCAAAAAGGGCACATGTCACACCTCTGTTCATTGAACTTCACTGGTTACCCTTGGCTGCTCGCATTAAATTCAAGGCACTTATGGTGGCCTACAGGGTGAATGATGGCTCTGCTCCCATCTACCTGAAGACTCTTCTAAAGCCCTATGTCACCCGACGACCGCTTCGCTCCTCTGAGGAACGTTTTCTAGCACGGCCAACACCTTGTGCAGGTCAATCCAGGCTCTTCTCATATCTGGTTCCGCGCTGGTGGAATGACCTCCCAAGTGCTACCAGATCAACTGATACCCTCTCCACCTTCAAGAAACTCGTGAAGACCCAGCTCTTCCAAGAATATCTCCTGGTGTAAATTTTAAGAATGCACTTAATAATTTAATTTCTCTACACTGCGTTACACTATTGCACTTTCAACTTAAAATAGTGCAGATTCTATGTTAGCAATATGCACTCCTTGTTAGTTCTTTCATTGTGTTGTAGCTTGAATGTTGTCCTCTTTTGTAAGTCGCTTTGGATAAAAGCGTCTGCTAAATGCAAATGTAAATGTAAAAATGTAATGTAAATGTGCTAAACAGAGACTTCAGGAACCCTGTAATGAACCATTTAACCCTTGACGTGACAAAGACGCTGGTCAATCAACCTACAAAACAGCATAAAATGTTACCTGAGGAAGAATCCAAGATGTTTGTAACATGGAATACTTGACTGCATCATTACATTTCAAAAGTAAAAGGACCCTAGTTTTTAATTTGATTCAATACTTCACTTGTTCATTTTAATTTGATACGATACTTCACTTGTGGGTCTTTTTCTCCCCCCACATGAATAAGACTCATTTGTGGAGTATTATCAAAGTCCTCCTATTTTGTGAATCAACGCAGTTCTAGAAAACATCCAATATTGTGTGGACTCTTGGTATCCATTCTCATTTTGCTCCGCCCATGATGAGATCACAGACCCACGGACTGCTGGGGATATACTACTGCATTTAGCTCCGCCCATGATGAGATCACAGACCCACGGACTACTGGGGATATACTACTGCATCGGCCCGACTGTAAGACCTTCCTGAATATAATACAATACAACCCCCCTTTTCCCCTTTTCCCCATTTTTGGGGAAAAAAGAACAAAGAAAAGTTTTTTGCAGACCAAATTTTGCTTTATATAGTAAATTATTTTATTTAAAAATGCTGGTGAAAACTCATTGAAAAACATTTCAAAAGTTAGTCATTTTTTTGATCATTACTATAAATTAAAGCATGGGATCAAGTTAATTAATGTGGATAAATTTGTTACATTTAAATTGAATGAATAGTAGGCTATCATATGAATGACAATTTTCCATGACAGCAGAAATAATACACTGTAGGCCATCATACCATATGCATTAATCATTATCAAACCATATGCATTAATCATTATCAAACCATATGCATTAATCATTATCAAACCATGACAAAGCATTAATCATAGAGGTCTGCATATGGGCCACAGTCTTTTGTGTCAAAGGGGCAGGGTGGCCCCGACTGCGAGACACTCATTCATTTTCATTTCATTTATGCATTTAGCAGACGCTTTTATCCAAAGTGACTTACATATTTGTCATCAATGACATCAGGGCCAGTCTCCCTTAGAGCAACTGAGGGCTAAGTGCCTTGCTCAAGGGCACAAACTGTGGCAGCCAGGATTCGAACCCACAATTTTCGAGGCTACTTGCATGCTAGCCAGGTTCCTTAACTGTAACGCCACCACAGCCCACTTCCGACACTCAAACATAATGGTGATTTGCTTCTCTCATTTCCACTGCACTGTGACTAATTTTCTTTCTTTGAAATTTAACTGTTGGCATGGTGAAAAAACACTGACATTTGCTCCGCTTTGTATCTGTGTAAGTGAGTTTTCCTTAGTTTGATCATAGACTAGCGCTGACTCTTCCCAGTCTGTACAGGCGCAGGGCAAGACTCATTCAGTCACGCAGTGACAGTCCACTACGCCACATCAGAGACTTCTGTGTCCTGAATATAATCAGATATGAAGCGCCGCTTTAAAACACTGTACCCCGTCATTCTTTTACACCACTGGAGGCTCATTTTGAATTTGTTTAAGACAGTCTCTTACCTCTCCATCCTGTGTGGCAGTTGCAGGCCAATGAGACACTGCATGTTCATTTAACACAAAAAAAACGTTTTGCTTTCACTATTTTTGTCTAGTCCGTGAATAAGACGACCCTCTTTTTTCAGAGGTTTTCCCAGGACAAACATAACGTCTTATATTTGGGCTAACACAGTATTAGTTTTGGCTTTATTGTAACAGTATGTATATGTGCTGTGTGTATGTATGTGTACTGTATGTATATGTGCTGTGTGTATGTATGTGTACTGTATGTATATGTGTCTGTGTGTATGTATGTGTACGGTATGTATATGTGTCTGTGTGTATGTATGTATGTATGTATGTGTGTATGTATGTATGTCTTTGTGTATGTATGTGTAATGTATGTATATATGTGCTGTGTGTATGTATGTATATATGTGCTGTGTGTATGTATGTGTACTGTATGTATATATGTCTGTGTGTATGTATGTATGTACGTATGTGTGTATGTATGTGTACTGTATGTATATATGTCTGTGTGTATGTATGTGTACTGTATGTATATATGTGCTGTGTGTATGTATGTATATATGTGCTGTGTGTATGTATGTGTACTGTATGTGTATATGTCTGTGTGTATGTATGTGTACTGTATGTATATATGTGCTGTGTGTATGTATGTATGTATGTATGTATGTATGTATGTATATATGTCTGTGTGTATGTATGTGTGTATGTATGTATGTATGTGTGTATGTATGTGTACTGTATGGTTATATGTCTGTGTGTATGTATGTGTGTATGTATGTATATATGTCTGTGTGTATGAATGTGTGTGTATGTATGTATATATGTCCATGTGTATGTATGTGTGTGTATGTATGTATATATGTCTGTGTGTATGTATGTGTACTGTATGTATATATGTCTGTGTGTATGTATGTATATATGTCTGTGTGTATGTATGTGTGTGTATGTATGTATATATGTCTGTGTGTGTATGTATGTATATATGTCCATGTGTATGTATGTGTGTGTATGTATGTGTACTGTATGTATATATGTCTGTGTGTATGTATGTGTGTGTATGTATGTATATATGTCTGTGTGTATGTATGTGTACTGTATGTATATATGTCTGTGTGTATGTATGTGTACTGTATGTATATATGTCTGTGTGTATGTATGTGTGTGTTTGTATGTATATATGTCTGTGTGTATGTATGTGTACTGTATGTATATATGTCTGTGTGTATGTATGTGTACTGTATGTATATATGTCCATGTGTATGTATGTGTGTGTATGTATGTATATATGTCTGTGTGTATGTATGTGTACTGTATGTATATATGTCTGTGTGTATGTATGTGTGTGTATGTATGTATATATGTCTGTGTGTATGTATGTGTGTGTATGTATGTATATATGTCCATGTGTATGTATGTGTATGTATGTATGTATATATGTCTGTGTGTATGTATGTGTACTGTATGTATATATGTCTGTGTGTATGTATGTGTGTGTATGTATGTATATATGTCTGTGTGTATGTATGTGTACTGTATGTATATATGTCCGTGTTTATCACTCAGAGGTCTGAGGCCTTTCAGACACTTTAAGGCAGTCTGCTAAACCTTGACATTTTTAAGTTTTTCATCTAACTAAAACTATCTATGCAAAAGTGGCACATATGGTTATATTCTAGAGGACCTTAGGAATAATAATATAATAAGACAAACTATGAAATTAGTTTTTATTAACATTCTGTGTAAACACAACTACACAAAAACCTATTTTCAAATGTCTTCAAACCTTGTAAAAAAAACACACTATAAATATATCTGGCCAAGACTTTTGAAGTTTGAACCTTAGAAACATAAGTGTTGGCTAGAAGTAAAAAGATAAAAGTAAGAGGAACATTCAGAAATGTTCTGCAGTTTCAATACAAATTGTAAAAAAGTAAGACAAACTGAATCCAGAGGCTGTTTCAAATGAATCCTAATTAGATGGGTGCCCCCTCCCCGCTGCCCCACGGGCGCTGATTGTAAAGGGATGTATGTGTATGTATATGTATGTGTCTATGTATGTATATGAGGTCATTAGACTGATGAGATATAACATCAGTCTAATGAGTGCTGATTTGTCTGTGATATTGTATTGTGTATTGCCCCTCGGACCACACTGTAATTGGCGCCATTTTGTCAACCACAATTAAAATAGTTGACTTCTTGAATGTGACATTATAAAACCAGGCTTTGTTCTAATTCAGCCAGTGTAGTGGTTATTTAAGTTCAAGATTTATATATGAAGGAAGGCACAATCATGCTTCATGACAGTTATGGCCATGCACAACCTCTCCTACTTAATGATAATTCTTTCTTTCCTTCTGGAAGTGTTCTTCAGTCTGTGTGCCTTGAGTCTGTGAGTCTATCTATCTATCTATCTATCTATCTATGCATCCATCCATCCATCCATCTATCTGTCTATCTATCTATCTATCTATCTATGCATCTATCCATCTATCTATCTATGAAGTTCACATTTCCTTGACATATCCATATAATAGCCTACCTCTACAGATATTCAGGACAGATTTGAGCTCTGTCTATCTTTATACAGTATATCTACCTAGTCGCAAGTGCAGCCTATTAATGAGACATAAAATGGAGTGTCATTTTGCCCTGGCTTGGATGAATCAGGAGAGGCTGTGCATGGCCAGAGAGCCATCATGAGCACTACTGAACTTGTATTGAAGTTCTATTATTCTATTGAACTTAGAAATAGTCATTAAACCCTGGGGAAATTAGAGCAAAGCCGACATGTGAGGTCAAATAGTACAAAGAATTATAGTTCAATACTGGTGGCCAAAAAGGGCACCATTCAGTCAAAACAACTATTGCAATACCCAGCCAAAATACAAGGTTTTAATTGGGCTTAAATGAGTTATTTTTGATCAATTAAAGTTGAATATATTCGACTGTAAAATCAGACAACAACGAATGGCTCAGCCCTAACCTGACTGGCTGAAAAGACCTTAGCTTGGCTCCTGATTGGGTGAACAAACCTGAGCTTAGCTCCTGATTGGCTGACTGCTCCTGCCAGAAGAGTCCTTGGGATTCCCTGTTCAACCAATAGCTCATGAGCAGCAGACCACCTGCACAGACAGACAGACACACACACACACACACACACACACCAGCTCAACATCCCTCTGATTGGTTATTTCAACACAGAAACAGTACTGATTGGTGAATAGCAGAGACTAACCATTCCACCATGAGCGGCACTTTCTCTTCTAGAGGGATCATCGTATCGATCTCCACGGGATAGAACTTCTCCTGCAGTACACGCATCTGGTATATATAAGGAGAATGAGTGTGTGTGTGTGTGTTCATACAGAGTGTGTATGTATTTGTGTGTCTGTGTGTGTGTGTGTTCATACGGTGTGTGTATGTATGTGTGTGTGTGTGTTTGTGTGTATGTATGTTTTTACCTTGCTTTTGCAATCTTCACTGATCAAGCTGCTGTTCTGTAGCAAACCTGGAGCACAGAGGAAGCGTAATTGACACACACACACACACACACACACACACACACAAACACAAACACACACATACAGAAAGCGTAACACACACACACACACACACATACACACACACACAGAAAGCATAATTATCACACACACACACACACAGAGGACATGTAAGTAATACACAAACACTCACACACACACAGAAAGCGAAAGACACACACACACACACACACATATACAGAAAGCGTAACACACACACAGAAAGCGTAATTATCACACACACACAGAAAGCGTAATTATTAATTATAATTAATTATAATTAATTTAATTATAATTAAAACACACACAGAAAGCATAACACACACACACAGACACACAGAAAGCGTAATTATCACACACACACACACACACACACACACAGAGGACATGTAAGTAACACACAAACACACACACACACACACACACACACACACACACACACACACACACACAGAAGAAGAGGAAGCATAACTGACATACATGACTAAAGGTGTTTATGTTGCGTTTGTCTTTGATGTGGTTCAAATAAGCAACACATTGTTTGAGTGTTTCCCAGCGTCATACATTTGACTGTGATACGGATTACACAACATGAATCTGGTCCTGAGTGTCTAAACACAAGTGTGTGTTTGTGTGTGTTTGAGCCGAGGGTTGGACTAGCATAAAAACATTGTAAATATCTCTTCATGAAACACAGAGTGCAATGAAAATAAACAGGCATCGTTTGGTCAAAACATAGAGCGTTATTTTTTTTTTACCATGCATCATACCTTAGTTATGCTGCTATAGCCTAGCGCCGCCACACAACCTTCATGTGTCATGCCGTACAACTCCCTCTCTCTCTCTTTCAGCTCTCTCTCAATATTTATATGTATATATATATATTTATACACATATATGTATGCCCAAATTACACATTTGCTTTCGGATGTGTGAGCCTGGCCTAATTCACTATTTTCCTCTGTCCACAATTATCTTTGCTGAGTGTCATCCCTGCCTCATTCTGGCGGACTCCTCTCACCCTCCCCCCCTGAGTGGACTACAACCAACACTACGGGAGGCCCATGCCAGGACCGACTCCCCATCACAAAGGACCTTCCTGACGCCGATGCTGGGCCCGACTCCCCTTCCTGAGGCTTTGTGATTGACCCCCCCTCACAATGGCGCTGTCAAATGGACCCTTACTGTTACCCCCATGACCCATCTCACTCCTTTGAGTTTGTCACTATGCCTGGCCGCTGCTACATTGTCCAGCCATAATTCCTGATAACCACCTATAGACTGATTACCATGTAATGTAAAAGTGGGATAATACTCTATTATGAACTATTATGAACCTTAGCTAAACCATAGGCAACTTATAGTCTGTCATGGTTACTACTGATTGTAATTTTTCTCCATGACCCCTGGCAGTTGGGTTAGCCCCTTGAGTCGTGGATCTGCCCAAGGTTTCTTCCTAGATTAACTGAACATAAGAGAGTTTTTCCTTGCCCCTGTTGCTCTTGGGTGCTCCTTCTGTGAAGCGCCATGAGACAATACTATTGTAAAAGGCGCTGTATAAATAAAACTGAATTGAATTGTGAGTCTGAATTGAGTTTTTTTATATAAAGGTTCAAATTTGATAGTTATTCAGTAGCCCAGTTATTGCTACTCCTAATCCCAATCTTTCCGCTAGCATTCTTGTTTGCATTTAATGCAATCCAGCCTATAAGGAACATCTGTCACAGGACGATTCAAATTTGATTAATAAGTGTTTCATTCGTCTCAGTTCTCCCATCACAGGCAAACCTCATGCACACAGAGAAAACAGACTGAAAAGATGACGGCAGGAAATGTCCATATTATGACCAATTATTTGCAAACTAAGAGGTAAAGACTGTTTTTAAATGAAATAGTTCATGCATGCAGACATTATCAGGTTAGCTTTCAATATGCAGAACCTGATCATGTAATAACCTACTGATATTGTAATAACACACATACACACATACATACACACACACCGATACTGTAATAACTTTGACCAGTGTTGTAGTGACTGGCCACCAATTTCCAAGCAGTGAAGCTTGGAAAGCATCTAGTTCTCTCTGTCACTACCCTGTTGTTTTGCTATTCAGGCATGGGGAGGGAGGTTCCACTAATATTCCACATGCACAGCTAGGCTAGCTGCCATCCATGACATAAAGGCGTTGCTCGAGTATTTTCATGCAGAAATTCAGTTTTTGTGACATTTCCACCTCATATTTATTTAGGATCTGCTAAAGACCTGCCAGCACAAAACCACTCACTGAGCCGCCTCTTTGCCAGCCATGAAAGATCAGAGTACAGGATTCATAGAAGATCTGCAGGCAAAAGTCAAGCCCACGCATCAGGACAGTCTGTCCTTGCTAGTGCCCGATGATGGGAGGTCAAAGGCCCCAGAAGAACCAACTTTCTCATCCTCCCTGGACGGAGAGGACCCAGTGGCAATGTAGCACCTGACTGCCATCAGTACCAGAGAGTACTCCACTGGTCAACTGTGGTGCTGTGTTTCTCTCAGCAGTCGCCTCAACATCAGCCTGCCTACAGAAGGTCCACGGACTCTGATTCTCTGTATTATATGCATATATGTACACACACGTGTCCCATTTTCCTTCTATGCAATATGTCAGATATTCAGGGTTTTGATGGGGAAGTAATGATGGGTCAGTCATAACAGTACAAAGGGTTGGGGTCAGTTCAATTCTAAGTACCTATTCAACGTCTGCACATTTTACTAAATCGTTAAATCGATGTTTTACTAAATAGCTACTAACATGTGTATACAATACAGTTATAATTCCATTTTCTGGGAGAATTGGTCCTTCTTCTAAAAAATTCCAGGGCTAACACTTTTGTCCATGACCACAGGCTAATGTGACAAACAAGCTGATTTAACTTTGACTACCTGCTAATGTGACCAACAAGTTGGTATGACTCAGATTCTAGGCTACCTGCTAATGTGACAAACAAGTTAGTTTAACTTTGGCTACAGGCTACCTGCTAATGTAACAAAACAAGCTGGCTTAACTTTGACTTTAGGCTACCTGCTAAACAAGCTGGTTTAACTTTGGCTATACACTACCTGCAAATGTGACAAAGTTGGTTTAACTTTGGCTAAAGGCTACCTGCTAATGTGACAAACAAGCTGGCTTAACTTTGACTAAGGGCTACCTACAGCTAACATAACAAGCTGGTTTAACTCTGACGAAGGGCTACCTGTGGCTAATGTAACAAGCCTCCCCTTTGTCTGATGGGACATTTACATTTACATTTAGGCATTTAGCAGACGCTATTATCCAAAGCGACTTACAAAAGAGGATAACATTCAAGCTACAACACAATGAACTAACAAGGAGTGCGTATTGCTAACATAGAATCTGCACTGTTTTAAGTTGAAGTGCAATAGTGTAACACAATGTAGAGAAATTAAATTATTAAGTGCATTCTCAAAGTTTACGCCAGGAGATATTCTTGGAAGAGCTTAGTCTTCACGAGTTTCTTGAAGGTGGAGAGGGTATCAGTTGATCTGGTAGCACTTGGGAGGTCATTCCACCAGCGCGGAACCAGATATGAGAAGAGTCTGGACTGACCTGCACAAGGTGTTGGCCATGCTAGAAAACGTTCCTTAGAGGAGCGTAGTGGTCGTCGGGTGACATAGGGCTTCAGAAGAGAATTCAAGTAGATGGGAGCAGAGCCATCATTCACCCTATAGGCCAACATAAGTGCCTTGAATTTAATGCGAGCAGCCAAGGGCAGCCAGTGAATTTCAATGAACAGAGGTGTGACATGTGCCCTTTTTGGCTGGTTAAAGACCAGACGTGCAGCTGCATTCTGGATCATCTGTAGCGGTCTCACTGCACAGGCTGGTAGGCCTGATAGGAGGACATTGCAGTAGTCAAGACGAGAGATAACCAGGGTCTGAACCAGGAGCTGGGTTGCATGTTGGGTTAGGTACGGCCTGATCTTCCTTATGTTGAATAGGGAAAAACGGCACGACCGAGCCACAGAGGCAACGTGATCTGCAAAGGTCAGTTGGTCATCGATCATGACACCTAGGTTTCTTGCCATTTTGGTGGGAGAAACAGACAATGGGAGCAACATGACAATTTGTTTCAACGGTTTCGAACTTCTAAGGCAAAACTGTGTGTGTGTGTGTAGCAAGCAAGCAAGCAAGCAAGACACTTTTGTGTTCTCACTGTGTGTTGTGGCACAGCGCTGTCCATCATGGGCAAACTTGCTGAGGGTCATATCAAAATCAGAGATTACCTACAGAAGATGAGAGTGAGAGAGGAAAAGAGAAGGAGAATGAGACAGGACTTTTACTTTTACTGCGTAAAGACTATTCAATAACCAACTAAGATGCAAATTTTCATGCTGTTGTTTAAGCTGTCAAGAAACTGTCAGGATTCAGCAAAGACAAGCACTGCTACCAAACTCTAAGTCTTGACCTTAACTTGGGTCACTCATTGACCTTAACTTGGGTCACTCATTGCAAAAGACATGTGATATAGTATACTACAGTTCTCTTATGACAGAAGACAGTCAGCTAATTAAGTCAACCAAGACATCAAACAACTATATACCACATGTAAAAGTCGCCACTAAGTACACCTTTTACATGGCTGTATAGAATCCATACTATACTGTATTGTATTCTTGCTTGGAATTATTGTCATGTTTACTCGTCATGTCATTACCAGTTCCTAATGTGTTACCATAGTCACAGTGATGGACGTCACTTTAAATGTATGTCACGGTCTGGGGGAGGGGGTGACCTGGGTTTGGACACCCGTTACATTTCCGGGGGGTGCGAGTTAACCTGGAAGAAGGAAGCTGGCACGTGAGCGGTGGCGTTCGGAAGATTCTCATTTGGATTTATGCGTATCTGTTCTCGGGGGATTTATTTCGCAGTGGATTTACCTACCTGTCTTTTTGGAGTACGGCAAGTGGGAATCTTGACTTCCGACGCACAAACTGGTGAGGTTGCGCTTTCAAACGGATTTTGGTGGAGGCGGCTTCTCGCCGGGTAAAAAACACATCATTCCATTGTGCAGTGGATGGCGTTTGGACACTATTAACTGTACAGACTTTGTATATATGCACTTTTCTTTGGGACTAATGGGGCATGGGGGTTGAAAGACATTTCAGTCTGTTTTTGTGAGTTTTGTGGTGGGTGAAAGGTGTCGGCTTTCGCTGCCACTTCCTCATTTACGCGGCCTAGGCGGCCTCTGTCCGCGTTGGAATTATAATTTGGAAAAGTTTGTTTTGTTGGGTCTGGTGTATTTTCATTAAGATATGAACCCCATTTACTTGACTCAGTAGTGGCATTCGGACTCGAGTGTCGAGTCTTGTGCTGGGTTATAAACTTTCTATTTCTGATTTGAACCAGCATAGTTACCGCTTCAGATCCGCCCGTGCTTTAATATAGCGAGGTAACTTAATCAGCCTGGTAGTTTTAAGGTTGGTTTGTTACAGAATGGTGGCCCGTACTGGGATCAGGATCACTGTAATTTTTTGTTGCAATTAGGTAAAAGGTAATTTGATTACCTAATGCTGGTTGTGCTTCGTTTTTTTTTTTGAGAATCGTTTGTGGTGGTCAGGCTAGATAGCTAGGCCACTGAGGACACTCACTCACACACAACTTTTGTACTGACATAATTATTGTGCACTATATTGTACAGAAGCACATCACTGTGTGTACCGTTACTTGTAGTACATTGCATTAGTTTACATTACTATTTTCCACACAACCATGTCCGCCACTGGCCAGCAGGGGTCCCCTGTGGTGGAAAGCACTGCTGAAGGAAGCATGCAGCCTATAAGCACAGTCCAGGGTGCCAGCTCATCTGCCAATCCCCACCGGCATGTCACCACTAGGCTCAATCGCAGTGGAGTCACAGAGATAACCAGTCTGTTGGAAACCATGTATATTGATAGTGGGGATGAAGAGGCAGCAGTCGGAGGATGAGGCTGATGATGTGTCAGAGCAGCTCCAAGAACTGCATCTGAGAATTGAGTCTTTGGAAAACCGTCTCGGAGAAGCAGTAGACAGCACACTCAATAGAGAAGATGGTTTGAGGGCTGCAATTGAGGCTGCAGCTACAGAGGCCTATGAGTATACTGACGAAAGGCTGCACAGGTTTGATCAGGCTGTTGCTGCATGCTTAGAGTGCAGGGATAAGCAGTGGAGAGAAGAAATTAAGAGGCTTTTAGGAAGGCACCGTGTGTCATGCGGGCCAAGATTTTCCACCCCTGCGTCTTTTGTGCCCACCACGCCTCGTACACCAGAGGCTGACGTTACCATCACTCCTATGCATGCTGTCCCTACCTCTCTGCAGCCTGCTCCGGCAACTGTGCAAGCTCCCCCCACTTCTCTGCAGACTGCTCCCGTGTCTCTGCAAGCTCCTCTCACCTCTTTGCAGATGGCGCCTCCCAGCTCTCTCCAGGCTGCTTCTACCTCACTGCAGGCTCCTCCAACCTCTCTGCAGCTTGATCCCATGTTTCTGCAGCCTGCTCCGACACATCTGCACGCTGCTTCATCTAAACCTCCCATCAAAATGGAGTTTACCAGGTTTGGTGAATCTAGGAATTCCAAAGATGTCACTGACTTCATTGAGCAGTGTAAGAACTTTCTGTCGCTCAGGCTTTTGCATGATGTTGAGCTCATCGACATACTGGGCACAGTCCTGAAGGGGCCGGCTCGGAGCTGGTGGTTGGCTGCACGTGGCAAGATTTCGAACTGGAGTGGGTTCAAGGCCGCCTTCCTTGAAGCTTTCCTCCCATCCGATTATCCATCTGAGATAGAAGAGCAGCTCCACTCAAGCATCCAAGCGCCCACACAATGCATCAGGGATTTCGCCTATGACCATCGGGCACTCTGCTTGAAGTGGCGCCCCGAGATGCCTGAAGATGAGATCGTGAGGCGCATACTAAAAGCATGCAACCCAAGACTGGCTGGAGGCCTGCAGACCAGCTCGTCAAGGTGGGCTCATTGATTGAAAAAGACTGGAGTAACTCCAGGGACTACTGGAGCAGAGTCCAACATAACAACCCCGGTGACCACTTATCTAAGAAGTCCGGCAAGAAATCTGAGCAAGGCCAGGCCTGGGAAGAAGGGGTTGATGTCGCCTCAGTCGTCTGTGTCCCAACGCTCCTGGTAGTGCTGGTTGAAATCCGTGGAGCGAAGGGCGATGCTGTCTTGGACACAGGATGCACATACTCCTTGATGAGCAGCACCCTGTGGAACAACATCACGAAGCCAGGTGAAGCGCTATGCGCTATTGGAAACCAGAAGTTTGTCATGGCCAATGGGCAAGAGAGTATGGCTATGGGAAAAGTAACACTGCTTCTCACTCTTCACGATGCCTATTACACAGTTAATGTACACGTGCTTGATGACAAATGGCTGTGTATGCTATTACTGTTAGGCCTAGACTTCATGTGTGCAAGCCAGCTCACCTTAAAACCACATCATAGGAAGTACGTAGCATCAGGGGGAAAGGAACACAAATTCCTTCATAAGGCTCGAGACGCACTGCAGTGGAGCCATGCTGAGTCAACAGCATACTTCTACATGGCTGTGATGGAAGACGGCATCAATGCTCTACCAGCTACTCCACTCCTGCAAGCTCAACCAGATGTGGTCAGACGGTCTGGACAGAGACCGCTGGTGCCACCAATGTCATTCAGCATAACATCCTGACAATGGATGAGCTGCCGGTGCGGAAGAGGGCCTTTCGTGTCTCACCCCAAAAGCAAACTGTCATCGATGAACATCTGGACAAAATGCTCAACAGTGGAATCATTGAACCCTCCTCTTCAGCTTGGGCCTCCCCAGTGGTCTTAGTCCCGAAGAAGGACGGGTCCCTCCGTTTCTGCGTGGACTATAGGGGGCTCAATGCCAAGACCCACCGCGACGCCTACCCAATGCCGTTGGTCCATGAAATCCTGGAGTCCCTGCAAGGAGCTAAATACTTTAGCTCGCTTGACCTCCAGAGTGGCTATTGCAGGTTGCTATGGGTGAGAGTAGCAAGAGGAAGACATCCATGATCACTCATAGGGGACTCTTCCAGTTCAGAGACATGACGTTCAGCTTGCGCAACGCTGGCGCCACCTTCCAGCGACTGATGGAAAATGTCCTGGGAAAATTAAAGGGTAACATCTGCTTTGTGTACATCGATGACATAATTGTATTTTCCAGAACCCAAGAACAACATCTCCGCGACCTTGATGCCGTGTTCCAAAAGCTCCATCAAGCCCATTTGACCCTGAACGTTAAGAAATGCCATCTTTTTAAAACTGAGCTGATGTTCCTGGGGCATGTGGTGTCAGAGAGAGGAGTGGAGGTCAACCGGGCCAAAGCCAATACCATCATAGCCTACCCAGAACCCACTGATCTTAAGAGATCTTCAAAGATCCCTAGGGTTGGTGAGTTGGTATCGTAAGTTCATCCCAAGGCTGGCAGATACGGCAGCGCCGCTCAACAACCTGAGGAGGAAAGGGGCCTCTTGGGAGTGGTCAGCGCAAAGCCAGGATGCTTTCTAACATCTTAAGGTCCTGCTGCAGTCACCACCCTTGCTTGCCCAGCCACGGGCACACCTGGGTTTCCAAGTTCACTGTGACACCAGTGATGTCGGCCTAGGAGCTGTCCTTGCCCAGTCAGTGGACAATGAAGAGCACGTCATTGCCTATGCGTCGAGGGCACTCCATGGTCCAGAGCTCCGGTACTCCACATCGGAGAAGGAGTGCCTAGCGGTGGTGTGGGCAGTGGAGAAGTGGCGCCACTACCTGGAATGGACACATTCGACATCTTCACTGACCAAAGTGCATTAGCCTGGGCATTCAATTGCCCCAAAACATCTTCCCGGCTGACCAGATGGACGCTGCGGCTGCAGACTTTTTCATTCAGAGTCCACTACAAGAAAGGGTGCTCTAATGTAGTTCCAGATGCGCTGTCTCGTGCACCTCCACCGCCTACTGTTGCTGTGGCTACTATGAAATCCTGGTGGTCCAACCTACCAAGCTCTCTGCAGGATATCGGAAAGGATCAGGAGGTACATGCCCTGTGCCAAGAGCTGATGTCATCCGTCTCTAGGCCAGTTCCTGGGCTTATTCAATACCAGCTCCAGCAAGGCGTGCTCTACCAGGGGGTTCCATCCAAATATGGTGGCTTCAACTACCAGTTGGTCGTGCCTGCTGCGCTGGTTCCTGAGTTCCTGGCCTACTTCCATGATAGCCCTTTTGGAGGTCATTTGGGGAGAATGAAGACACTCCTCAAAATCCTGGCTTGGTGGCCGGATGTACGTAAGGACGTCTGGAGTCATGTCCATACCTGCCAGATATGCCAGCAGTATAAATCGTCCAACATCAAGCCAGCGGGCCTACTCCAGTCAACTGAGGCCAAGGAGCCTGGTGAAATGATAGGTGTGGACTTCATGGGGCTGTTTCTGTTCAGCAAAGCTTGCCACTCTACACTCATGGTCGTCGTGGATTATCACACCAAGTGGGTGGAACTCTTTGCTTTAAATGATGCAAAGTCTCCAAAGGTCCATGGCCCACTAGAGCGTCTCATACACCTGTCTCCCGCACCAAGCACCCAGGCATATCACACACTACACATACACACACAATTACTGAAGGAGGTTGAAAGGCACGTTGGTGTAGCCAAGGCTAGACAAGCGAGGTATTATAATGCACGTCGCAAAGATGTGCACTTTGCGGTTGGGGACCTGGTCTGGATTAGGTCACACCCACAGTCTAAAGCCTCAGCCAAGTTCTCTGCCAAGCTTGCGCCAAGATGGTCAGGGCCTGCAAAGGCAGAGAAAAAGTTAGGTCCTCTGAATTACCGTGTTTGCTGGTTGACTGACAAAGGAAAGGTGGATACTATAAATGTGGTTGACGTGAAGCCCTACTATGGTCTTGATAAGCCGTTGGCTGGGGGAGGGGAATGTCAAAGTTGCCAATAAGTACACCTTTTACATGGCTGTATAGAATCCATACTATACTGTATTGTATTCTTGCTTGAAATTATTGTGATGTTTACTCGTCACGTCATTACCAGTTCTTAATGTGTTAACATGGTCACAGTGATGGACATCACTTTAAATGTATGTCACGGTCTGGGGGAGGGGGTGGCCTGGGTTTGGACACCCGTTACATTACCGGGGAGTGCGATTTCACCTGGAAGAAGGAAGCCGGCACGTGAGCGGTGGCGTTCGGAAGATTCTCATTTGGATTTATGCGTATCTGTTCTCGGGGGATTTATTTCGCAGTGGATTTACCTGCCTGTCTTTTTGGAGTATGGCAAGTGGGAATCTTGACTTCCAACGCACAAACTGGTGAGGTTGCGCTTTCAAATGGATTTTGCTGGAGGCAGCTTCTCGCCGGGTAAAAAACGCATCAAAATACTAAAATGAACACACAGAGGACACCTAGGGAACACACCATCTTTTAACCTTTTCGAAACTCAGTGTATTTTGGCTATTTCAATCTAAAATTGTATTCCCAAATCCCAAGGCCTAGCTTTCAATTGAAATGATACTGTTGTAGAATATTGTAACTATTCAAACTATGAGATTACCTTCTAGGCTTTCAATTGAAATGATACTGTTGTAGAATATTGTAACTATTCAAACTGTGAGATTACGCTCTAGGCTTTCAATTGAAATGATACTGTTGTAGAATATTGTAACTATTCAAACTGTGAGATTACGCTCTAGGCTTTCAATTGAAATGATACTGTTGTAGAATATTGTAACTATTCAAACTGGGAGATTACCTTCTAGGCTTTCTTAGATGACTGAGAGCTGGAAATAACCATCTCAAAATGTAGGTGTTTCTTCATGTTTTTTTTCTTTTAGATGTAAAATTTTGTGGAAATAACTGGGATACTGTCCTGGATGGGTTGATATTTTTCTAGTATAGCTGCTATGGTGATGGCGCTGCACAATGGCAGTCTGATGCTGCAGCTCCCACTCTTGTTTTCACCTTTTCCACTATTTTTCACCTTTTGTGACGAGAATCGTGCTGGATCAGGCCTGTTACTTTTTATTTAGTTTTTAGTCTCTAACAGTTTGGAAAGTTTAGATTAGTTTGGCTTTTTCACAGAGTGCTTCTATTTAAATAATGTGCTCCGACTGATCTGTGTGCGAGATGAAGCTCTAGCTTCACTGGGTGTGTGAGTGTGTGTGTATGTACCTGTAGGCTGTGTATTCCTGCGGTCTGTAAAGCTTGTATCAGCTGATCCACATGCAGTCTGTTTTTGATGTTTACACCTGACCGTCTTAGCTCTGGGATCTACACACAGACAGACAGACAGACAGACAGACACACAGACACAGACACAGACACACACACACACACACACAAATACCGAATACATGTGTTATAAAACATATAGTAACATAGATAGAGGGTGTGTGTGTGTGTGCGCATGTGCGGCAGATATGAACAGAGAAATGAACAAGGATGATGCATGACAGGTTTGCGGCAGCAGGGTCACTATTTAATGCCTGTAATGCACATCATGGCATGTGTATGCCCGTGTGTGTGTAGGATTCAACTTATATATGAGTAAGACTGGCTGTGTGTGTATGCCCGTGTGTGTGTAGGATTCAACTTATTTATGAGTAAGACTGGCTGTGTGTGTACGCCCGTGTGTGTGTGTGTGTGTAGGATTCAACTTATATATGAGTAAGACTGGCTGTGTGTGTACGCCCGTGTGTGTGTGTGTGTGTAGGATTCAACTTATATATGAGTAAGACTGGCTGTGTGTGTACGCTCGTGTGTGTGTAGGATTCAACTTATATATGAGTAAGACTGGCTGTGTGTGTACGCCTGTGTGTGTGTGTGTAGGATTCAACTTATATATGAGTAAGACTGGCTGTGTGTGTACGCCCGTGTGTGTGTGTGTGTGTGTAGGATTCAACTTATATATGAGTAAGACTGGCTGTGTGTGTACGTGTGTGTGTGTGTAGGATTTAACTTATATATGAGTAAAATTGGCTGTGTGTGTACGTGTGTGTGTGTGTGTGTGTAGGATTCAACTTATATATGAGTAAGACTGGCTGTGTGTGTACGTGTGTGTGTGTGTATGTTACCTTGTGTCTGCTGACTTGTTTCCAGATGGACAGAATCTTCCGGACTCTGGTCAAGGGTAAGTGGAATACCTGAGGGGTGGAAGTTGCTTAGCAACACAACTCCACGTACAGTATGTTCACATGCATGAAGGATATTTCAGTACCAATGAGACCAAAGAACTAATAAAGGCTACAGCACATCACAAAAACACCAAACAATATGACACAGGACACCGCACAGCACATAAAGTAACACTCAACCTAAGGGAGCTTGTCAAGGTGTCTAAAACAGAGGCTTTCAGTTTCAGATGATGGCTGGAGGCCTCATTCAGTTAGTGTTTGTTGCTGGTTCACTATTCAGTCTATGTTGTATCAAATGTGCAAACAGCACTCAGTGACCTCAGACAACAGGGCAAATCGGATTTCTCCTTTAAGAAGGCCAAACAAAAAATGTTCAGTAGATTTATGAAGGTGCTCTTAAACCCCGGGTTTTTAGATAGATCTCAGCGGCTCAGTGGTTACTCCTGAAGTTACCCAGGTAAACAGTCACCTCAATTCATACTCCCCTGGACTTGTTAGACTGTAAGCCAATAGTAAACAGTTCTTGTAAATAATTGTGATGGGAGTCTTTTTTGTTTGTTGTTTTGTTCAAGGCACCATTCTTTTTCTTGTCCTGCATCGAGACGATGTGATTACGGTAGCCTGCAACAAAGCAATGCAAATGTAACCTGAGTGATTTAAACATGTACTGGATGTATATGAAGTTTGCCAAAATATATATGAATATTCAGGTTTAATGGAACATGTAATGCCTGGCTCAAGCTGTCAGAAACAGGTTGTCATGGTAGCACAGTAACGCGTCTCTTAGGTTGCGTTATGCTGGTGATTGTTGCGGTAGGCTGAAATATGAGCTCCTGTTACTTACTTATATATATATCCACATTGTTAATTTGTAATTGCTGTCAATCTTTATAAATCTGTTTATGGGCACATAGAGATTAACCAGAGAGATATTAGAATTGTTTTAACTGCCGTCTCTACTTATATATCGAATTTGTTATAATCAAATGCTAGGAACTTAAAATAACAGTTAGCCAAATAATGTTTTGCCGGTTAACGTCTTTTTGAGATCAGCTCAACAGCTGTCACAAAATAAATAACAATTAGTAATTATACTGTATTTTGACACACAGGGGCCAGGAAGTTAAGAGCTACCACACTGATATCTTGTTTTGTATGTGCTATTACTTGCCAGTTTAATAAACGAGAAGCTGTGAAACAACAAAGCAATCAACAGGTTTAATTCTTTTTTAGGTTAATGGTAGACACTATGTGCCTAAATTATGAACAGATGAGCATTCATCTTCAATGCAAACTTAAAAAGACATGAAACATTTCATTTTCTGTGCCGGCCACGATGTGAAGATTTATTTGGGCTTCAGAACCATGGATTAGGTCCGATCACGCGAACATGTCAGAGGATTGGCAGAGGAACATTAGCCTAATGGGATCGGTCTGTAAAATGTAACAATAATGATTCTCTGTTCCACGCTGAGATCCTGCTTGGATCGTGTGTGCCCTCTGTCTACCAGACCCGCACTACCCACTCAGTCTCATGCGTGGCTTAATGACTCACTTCGGTCAATGCTCACTAACCTCAGAGCTGCTGAAAGGAAATGGCACAAAACTAAGAATTCGGCCGATCTGACACAATTCCAAGTACTACTATCTTCCTTCTCATCCAGTGTCACTGCTGCGAAAAAGGCTTTCTATCACGACAAGATTAACAATGCCACGGACACTAAGAAACTCTTTTCCACCTTTAAATCTTTACTAAACCCACCTCCTCCAACTAACCTCACAGCTGACACTTTTGCTGCATTCTTCACTAACAAAGTTGCAGCTATTAGTAGTCCGTTCTCAAACCAATCTACAGAGGTTCCTTCTCCTAGCCTCTCTAAACCAACTGCTTCCTTTTCTTCTTTCACTCCGGCCTACCTCTTGTCTTCTGGACCCTATCCCAACAACCCTCCTTCAGGCCATAACCCCCACCATTGTGACAGCAACCACACATGTGGTCAATGCTTCACTAACTAGGGGTACATTTCCCACTGCCTTCAAACAAGCCCAGGTAACACCGCTGCTCAAAAAACCATCCCTTGCTCCCACTCAAGTGCAGAACTACCGGCCTGTCTCTCTTCTTCCCTTCCTTTCCAAAGCCATTGAATGAGCTGTGTTTAAACAGGTCACAGGATTTCTCACTCAGAACAACCTCCACGACTCCAACCAATTCGGTTTCAGAAGTGGCCACTCCAATGAAACGGCGCTTCTGTCCGTGACGGAAGCATTAAAAGAGGCCAGAGCGGCAGGTCAATCCTCAGTGCTCAGCCTGCTGGACCTATCAGCAGCATCTGACATGGTCAACCACAGCATCCTACTGGACAAGCTGACCAACATTGGCATTGATGGCACAGTTCACTCCTGGTTCAAGTCCTATCTTACTGGACGGTCGTTCAACGTATCATGGCTAGGACAGACATCGGCACTTCACCAACTCACCACAGGAGTACCCCAAGGATCTGTGCTGGGGCCCCTTCTCTTCGCCCTGTACATCACCTCGCTGGGCTCAATCATCCACTCCCATGGCTTCTCTTACCACTGCTATGCTGATGATACCCAGCTCTATCTGTCCTTTCCGCCGGACGACTCCACGGTGTCAACACGGATCTCGGACTGTCTCTCTGATATATCTGCATGGATGAAAGGACATCACCTCCAATTAAATCTCTGCAAAACTGAACTGCTGGTCCTCCCAGCCAAACAAGCCATACATCACGACATCAGTATCAAGATCGACTCCCTGTCTGTTTCTCCCACCAAACTGGCAAGAAACCTAGGTGTCATGATCGATGACCAACTGACCTTTGCAGATCACGTTGCCTCTGTGGCTCGGTCGTGCCGTTTTTCCCTATTCAACATAAGGAAGATCAGGCCGTACCAAACCCAACATGCAACCCAGGTCCTGGTCCAGACCCTGGTTATCTCTCGTCTTGACTACTGCAATGTCCTCCTATCAGGCCTACCAGCCACCACTTATGGTGGCCTACAGGGTGAATGATGGCTCTGCTCCCATCTACCTGAACACTCTTCTGAAGCCCTATGTCACCCGATGACCGCTACACTCCTCTAAGGAACGTTTTCTAGCACGACCAATGCCTTGTGCAGGTCAATCCAGACTCTTCTCATACCTGGTTCTGCGCTGGTGGAATGACCTCCCAAGTGCTACCAGATCAACTGATATCCTCTCCACCTTCAAGAAACTCGTGAAGACCCAGCTCTTCCAAGAATATCTCCTGGCGTAAATTTCTGAGAATGCACTTAATTTCATTTCTCTACACTGCGTTACACTATTGCACTTTCAACTTAAAATAGTGCAGATTCTATGTTAGCAATATGCACTCCTTGTTTGTTCTTTCACTGAGTTGTAGCTTGAATGTTATCCTCTTTTGTAAGTCACTTTGGATAAAAGCGTCTGCTAAATGCCTAAATGTAAATGTAAATGTAAATGATTTCACGTCATAATATATGATTTCACATGTTATGTCAAAGTAACTAATTATAAAATAAACTGTTTGCTCTGATGTCGGATTTCATGTGACCTTTTTGGTTTTCCTGTTGGTGCGTCATCTGCAGCGTGTCGTCTTTCTTTTATCCACATCTCTGCGAACCTCTGCGCAGGGAATGAACACACGTCTGGCCCAATAACAGCGATGTATGACTTAGTTGGATGCTGACAGTCTTTTTTTGTGCTGGTCCTGTGAAGTAGGACGATATGCTGCTCTGAACGCGTTTCATTTTCCCTCGTTTTTTATTAGTTCCGAGTCGAATACGGAAACAGTGTATTTATGTGCATGGGGATGTTCGCGAACAACAATTCAGGTCAGGTTGAAAGTTAGTAGGCTACCAACAATTATATATTAATTATACAATATTATATAATACAATATATTAAGATTATACCTATGTAAGAAACTGTCACAACCTGATTTCAATTTCAATCATTTTATTTAATTATTGACAGGGTTTTATCCCCCCGAGGATAAAATTCATTCAGCAGAGGTAAAAACCAGAGGGGGGAATGATCCCCCCCATCCCTCCCTACAAATCGCACCCTGGTCATACCTAGTGCCTGCATTAGAGGACTTGGGGATGGCCGAGTCACCAAAGCATCATTACATGCTTGGTGTACAAACTCTGTCACTGTTGGGAAACACTGCTCAGCTGACCTGGAGTATCTCATGGTCAAGTGTAGACCATTCTATCTTCCAAGGGAGTTCACCTCCACCATAATAACAGCTGTATACATCCCTCCGGATACGAATGCCAAACTTGCTATGGACATACTCCACGCAGCTATTGGCAAAAAACAATCCGCACACCCGGAGGCAGCATTTATTGTGGCGGGAGACTTTAACCACTCCAACCTGAAGACTGTGCTACCTAAATTTCACCAGCATGTCTCCTGCAGCACCAGAGGAGACAAAACACTGGATCATGTCTACACCAACATTGCTGGTGCCTACACAGCAACTTCCCTCCCCCACCTGGGAAAGTCTGATCACCTTTCTTTGTTTCTCACCCCGAGGTATTCACCGCTCATCAACCGTGTGAAACCAACAAAGAAGACCATCAAGGTGTGGCCAGCGGGGGTAGACTCTGTACTCCAGGACAGGTTCAAAGACACGGACTGGAGCAGATTTGCCTCAGTGGCCACTGAAGGCTCCCATGTGAACACTGACTCTTACACCTACTCAGTATTGGATTACATCAACACCAAAATCGACATTGTTACTACTGAAAAGAAGATCACCACGAACCCAAATCAGAAACCATGGATGAACAAGTAAATGCGGCTTCTACTGAAGGCACGTGACAATGCCTTCAGATCGGGGGACACACAGGCCTATAGTACACCCAGGGCTGACCTGAAGAGGGGCATCAAGAAGGCCAAGCACAGCTACAAGCTGAAGGTGAAGGAACACTTCACAACCTCTGACCCCCGACGCATGTGGCAGGGCACTCAGGCCATATCTGACTACAAGCCCAGCAACTCCACACAGACAGCCATGGATCTGTCCTTGAGCTAAACGACTTTTATGCTCGCTTTGACAAGGACAACAAGGATAAGACTGCCTTCGCCCTCCCCCCTGACGACCACCATACTCTCACACTCACTGTCACAGATGTCCACAACACACTGAGCCACATCAACGCCCGTAAGGCCGCTGAACCTGACGGCATTCCTGGACGCGTGCTGAGAGCCTGTGCTGGGCAGCTTACAGGGGTCTTCACAGACATCTCCAACAGCCGAGGCAGCAGTACCAGCATGCATCAAGACCACCTCTATAGTGCCAGTGCCGAAACACTCATCACCTACGTGTTTGAATGACTACCGCCCTGTAGCCCTCACGCCCATAGTGATGAAGTGCTTTGAACGACCTGGCACACCCCAAGAAATGCTTGCCGCCCACACTGGACCCTCACCAATTTGCCTACAGAAGCAACAGAAGCACAGAAGCACAGAAGATGCGATATCCACAGTGCTTCATTGTGTGCTCTCACACTTGGACAACAAGAATGCATATGCAAGAATGCTGTTTGTTGACTTCAGCTCAGCATTCAACACAGTCATCTCCTCCAAGGCAATCGCCAAACTCGTCGACCTTAGAATCAGCAACCCCATCTGCAACTGGATCATGGACTTCCTGACCAACAGACCCCAGTTTGTTAGGTCAGGCCAGAACCGGTCCACCACCCTGTCACTGAGCACCGGTGCACCACAAGGCTGTGTGCTATCACCATTCCTCTACTCCCTTTTCACCCATGACTGCAGGCCTGCGTATGGATCCAACTCCATCATTAAGTTTGCCAATGACACCACGGTGATTGGACTCATCATTGACAACGATGAGTCTGACTACATGGAAGAGGTGAAGCACCTGGCTGCATGGTGTGCTGACAACAACCTGCTCTTGAACACCAGCAAGACCAAAGAACTCATCGTGGACTTCAGGAAAGAGAAGGGAAACACCCACGACCCCATCCACATCAATGGTATGGCTTGGAACGTGTTTCCAGCTTCAAATTCCTGGGGACCCACATCTCCGAGAACCTGTCCTGGTCGACCAACACCTCAAGACTGGTCAAGAAGGCCCACCAGCGCCTCTTCTTCCTAAGGACACTAAAGAAAAAACACCTGTCCACTGGTATCCTGAGCAATTTCTACTGCTGTGCGATCGAGAGCATCCTGACTAACTGTGTGACAGTTTGGTACGGAAATTGCTCTGTCGCTGGTCGCAAGGCTCTGCAGCGAGTGGTGAAAACTGCTCAGAGAATCACAGGGACTCCACTTCCTTTTTAAAATGGACTACCTCAAACTGGATTTAACTACACAAAGAAAGGTGAGAGACTGCAACGCCATCATTCTCACTGAGACGTGGCTTAACCACACCGTCCCGGACAGCGCCATCCAAGTGGATGGACTAACAACATTTCGGGCGGACAGGAACCATGCCAGCACCGGTAAATCTCAGGGAGGTGGTGTGTGTATTTTTATCAACAACAACTGGTGCACAAACGTTGTAGTTATCTCAAGTCACTGTTCTGAGGACATTGAATTTTTGACGCTTAAATGTCGTCCTTTTTACCTGCCAAGAGAATTTACTGCCGTCAACATCACAGCTGTTTACATTCCACCCAGTGCAAACACGAAGTGCGCACTGTCTACATTGTATCAGTGTGTGAGTTCACTACATGACTCAAACCCGGACTCGGTCTGTATAATCGCCGGCGATTTCAACCAGGCCAAACTAATGACTGTACTACCACACTACCATGAACATGTGAACTTTGCGACCAGGGGGGAGAACACGCTCGACCAGGTCTACACAAATATCAAACAGGCATTCAGAGCGGATCCCCAGCCCCACCTGGAGAGCTCAGACCATCTCTCTGTTATGCTAATTCCAGCCTATAGATCACTGCTAACGAGGAGCAAGTCAGCTGTGAAGCAAATCAGGGCATGGCCAGAGGGAGCTACCTCAGCTCTCCAGGACTGCTTTGACTACAGACTGGTCTGTTTTCAGAGAGGCAGCCACTACCAACCAGCACATCAACCTCACCGAATACACTGAGTCTGTGACTGGATACATCCAAATGCATGGATGATGTCACAGTTACAAAGACTGTCACGGTACGGGCAAACGACAAACCTTGGTTCACCAGGGAGGTACGTGAGCTCCTGAAAGCACGCAACACTGCTTTCAAGTCCGGGGACAAAGACATCCTCAGATCAGCCAGGGCCAACCTGCACCGGGGCGTGAAAGCAGCCAAGCGGGCCTATGGACAGAAAATCCACTCGCACTTCAGCGACACAAAAGACCCCAGACGCCTGTGGCAAGGCATCCAGTCAGTCACAGACTACAACCAACACCCCTGCCGTGCGAGGACAACATAGACTTCCTCAACTCTCTCAACACCTTCTTCAGCCGGTTTGAAGAAAACAACACCACCACTCTAACAAAAGCCCCTACTGGCCCAGACAACACAACACTCCAACTAGACCCTGCGGACGTGCGGAAGACCCTACCCAAGGTGAACCCCAGGAAAGCTGCAGGTCCGGACAACATTCCCGGGCGTGTGCTCAGAGACTGTGCAGACTCACTCACGGATGTCCTCACAAATATTTTCAACATCTCACTGAGCCAAGCCATCATACCAGAAAGCTTCAAAGCCACCACCATCGTACCGCTACCAAAAAAATCCCCAGCTACATCACTAAATGACTACAGACCCATAGCACTCACTCCAGTAATGATGAAGTGTTTTGAAAGGTTGGTCAAGGCCCACATAACATCCAGCCTTCCCACTACTCTGGACCCATACCAGTTTGCCTATCGCCCCAAACGCTCCACTGATGACGCCATAGCAACAGCACTCCACCTATGCCTGGTTCATCTGGAAAACAAAAACAGTCACGTACGGATGCTGTTCATCGACTTCAGCTCCGCTTTCAACACGGTCATCCCACAGCACCTGGTGAACAAACTGAGTGCAATAGGCATCAGCACTTCTTTATGCAACTGGCTACTGGACTTTCTCACTAACAGACCACAGACAGTAAGAGTCGGCAAAAACTCCTCAGAGACCACCATCACTAACATTGGGGTCCCCCAGGGATGTGTGCTGTCTCCATTGCTGTTCACACTGATGACCCACGACTGCTGTGCCAGATTCTCATCGAACCACATCATCAAGTTCGCTGATGACACAACAGTGGTGGGCCTCATCAAGAACAACGACGACTCAGCATACAGAGAGGAGGTACATCAACTCATCAACTGGTGTGACAGAAACAATCTACAACTCAATGTCAACAAAACAAAAGAAATAACTGTAGACTTCAGGAAACAACGCCCGACACACACTCCGCTCGCAATCAATGGCAGTACCGTGGAGTCAGTACCGTGAAGTTTCTGGGAGTGCATATCACAGATGACCTCACATGGACCATCAACACCACCTCCCTGGTAAAGAAAGCACAGACACGCCTTCACTTTCTGCGCAGAATGAGGAGAGCTGACCTTCCCACTTCTGCACTCGCCACCTTCTACAGGGGTGCTATTGAGAGCATCCTTACCTGCAGCCTCTCCGTCTGGCACGGCAGTTGCTCAGCTGCGGACAAGAAGGTTCTACAGAGGGTGGTGAGGACTGCTGAAAAGATCATCAGATCACCCCAACCAGCCATTCAGGACTTATATACATCATACTGTTCCAAGAGAGCCATCAATATCATCAAGGACACAACCCACCCAGCACACAAACTGTTCTCCCTCTTACCATCCGGAAAGCGCTACCGCAGCATGCGGTGCCACACAAATAGACTGAGAAACAGCTTCTTCCCACAAGCCATCAGGCTAATCAACACAATGAAGAAGATTCCATGAACATTCCATGAATATGTTACTGACATCCATAAACAATCTCACACACACTGAGGTCCATGGTGCTTTCATACTTGCACTTTACTTAATTGCACCTTCACTTATTGCACCTTACAAATTGCACATTCACTTTTTCCAATCTACACCAGCTACCAAGAAGAGCTACCTCAAACTTTCCTTCCTTCTTGCTGGAAGCGTATATGTTTACCTGTATGTTGTATGTCTTATGTCTATTTATTGTGGATGTCTGTGTGCACTTCATGTCCATGAGTATAGCTGTGTGTTTTTTGCGTGAGTGTGTGTGTGTGTGTGTGTTTCTAGTTCAAATTGCACATTTGGTGTCTGGTGAACCGCAATTTCAGTCCTCTGTGTAATGCCTGTTACATAGTGAACTGACAATAAAGTACACTTTGACTTTGACTTTGACTTCCTGCCATTGAGGATGTCCACAAGAAAAGATGTCTGCGACGGGCACGCAGCATTCTGAAGGACACCTCTCATCTTGCCAACAAACTGTTACAACTCCTCCCCTCCAGAAGGCGCTACAGGAGCCTAAAGACTAAAACCAGCAGGTTCAGGAACAGCTTCTTCCCCACAGCCGTCACACAACTGAACTCTGTCCCCCACTGAACCTCTCACTGCACTCTGCTGCTATAGCTATGCTGCTATAGCCCTTGGACTGCACATCTGTACATTTGTATATACTTAATACATCTGTACATAACTATCTCTATAGCACATCTGTACATACTTAATACATCTGCACATAACTATCTCTATAGCACATCTGTATATTGCCCTTATATTGAATCTATATAGCACATCTGTATATTACCCTTATTATCTCTTCACCTTACATGTATACTGCTCTTCTGCCTATTTATTATTACTACTCTTATCTGTATATAATTTGCTCTTTAACTGTACATACTGCATATACTGTATATACTGCACTTGCTGCTCTTTGCACTTATGATTAGATGCCAAATTGCATTTGGTTACCTGTATTTATACATGAGTAATGACAATAAAGTTGAATCTAATCTAATCTAAAAAAACATGCCTGTTATTGTTATTAGCCTATTTTTAAATGTATATGATTTGTATGATGTTAAACATTTATGGTGTAATATGTTAAATTATTATTTTTCTGAATATTACAAGCCTTTTTGTAAATTGTGAAAAAACATTGATACCGATGTCTTATCATCATAGCCTATCATTGTAATAAACAAACATGGCAAAATAATGTCTGTAGAATACCAATAAACAAATTGGCAAAATAATGTCGGACTGCTGGTGTTTCCTGTTGAATGGTGCGCAGTTCTGGAGATATTTACATTTGGATTTGACACCCAGTGAATATTTCATATGGCCCTGCTTACTCTGCTTCTGCCTCCGCCCTCGGAGCTCCAGGGGGCGTTTCTCTCAGATTCATGATTCTCTACCTGTGTCTGCAAAATGAGACGACACAGCCTCTGATCTCTCTGAAATAAACTAATATCAACAACTGATGTTTAAATCACTTCAGCATTGTGCACACCATAACATGCTTTTAGAAAGCAGGGGAAAACAATAAAGTAAGTTACCATGAGGCTAGAACCTTTGTCGCAGTAAGCTAAGATGAGCTTCCATTCACGTATCTCATTAAGCCATCAACACATTAAAAGTGTTGCCTTAAACAAAACATCAGTCTGCATGGCCGCAGACAGTACAGGTTGACACAGACTATTATTTTGCTGCAGCTTACTGTATAAGCATTAGCAGACACAGGGTTTAGTCAATCAGCTGCATGCTGCCAACCATTCACTCATTTAATATGGCAAACAGGCCAATGCAACCACTGCCAACACAAAACAACACAGCACAGCACAACACAAGTGGCAAGATTTTGGATCGCGAGTACCTAGCGTATGGAAACAAGTGTAGGCCTAATCTTCAGTGAGAAAGCAGGACAGTGTCTATCTATGATTAACCCTGTAAGAGCCGTATTAACAAATGTATTTTGCTTTCATTTATTAATGATTAGAATATTATTTGAGACACAGAAATGTGTGAATTCATGAAGGAAGAATGTGTTCATTATTGTGTAGTGCATGTGTTTAACCACTAGGGGCAATGTGCTTGAGATACAGTTAAATATAAGTCATGTGACATGTGCAATTTGTGTGTCGGGTGGAGGTGATACAGTTTTCTGACCGACCGACCAGTGAAGAGCTGATAGCAATAATTTTAGAAGTATATTCTACCTCAGACAGCCAGGAGCCACCACCATTTGGCATGGCACAGAAACAATAGGGATCATCCTCCCCCCGTGATCAATGTAAATTAACTGCTGGTACCCCTGTGGTTGGGAGAACCTTTTGTTTATATTTACATTGCAAAGACAAACTTACCTCAGATAGATTTGGAATGTATATCTGTATGTTATGAAATGTGAATCTATTCATGCTTGGTATCATCTTTATTGTCTCAGTACAAGGAGTGCAATAGTCAAAGTGTATGACCGGTCAGGACAATCCATAAGTAATATTTCTGAATCTTGGTGTATACATACAACTGGATAGCCACTTAATAATGCTAATTGCCGTAGGTGTGTCCTTGGGCCATTAGACACAATGGCACCAGGTAAAGAACCAATCACCTTTCATTGTACTTCCTTCAACTGTATGCTAACTGTATGCAACTCAGTTATGTGTATTTAAGTGGAACAGTTAGATCTAATGGTGAATGCTTTCGGGCTGAAACCCTTATGTCTCCCTTGACGCGCGCGCCATTGTAACGATTAAACTTGTTTCCTGAAGTTCCGGAACCTGCCACCAGTCTGCAATTCTTACTACAAACTAAATGCTTTTAGAGCTCAACTGCAATACAAATATAGAGCTGAAGAAAATGTTTGGTATTTTTTTGTATTTTTGATCTATTTCACCAGCAAACATTTTTTAAGATTTTTGAAGTTGAGGATTTTGTTGAGTCAGACTGGTTCCTGTACACCCGCTCCGTTGTTGGCATGCAGAGATAGAAGGCTGCCACTACAAACCCCATTTTATATTTCTGATCCATGGTTCTAAGCTCACGTGCGATGCTGATTAGTGTCTTAGACTAAATGATGTGAATGCTTGTTTTCTGCCTGACAATAGTTTTGGAATTATCTTCATTATGTTGTCTCACTAGCAAACTTTGAGAAACTGAAGAATCCGCTACAAATGCCCATTTAGATCAGTACAATTATAATTCGTAATTATTAATATCAACTCAAAATTATGTTAGCCTCTTTGCTGTTTCTTATTAAAGTAAGATGTAGTTTTGATTAATAGGAGTGAAAAAACTATGATTTAAGTCAAATAGCCACATTGGTAATAGTTAACAACCATTACCAAACTATTGATTAATGGCTACATGGCTATTTATTGTGGCACCTTATTATAACGTGTTGCCAAAGTTTTTTATGCAGCAGTTAAGAACTTCAATCCATATATGTTTAGTTAATCATTTTAGAAAGGTCATTTAATTGATCAATATTTTGATGTAAAACAGAAATCAAAATGTTGACTCACTTAATTTTGACATAATATTGACATCAATGTTTGATGTCATATTAATGTTGAACTGAAATCAAAATGACATAAAATCTAGATCAATATGTTGAGGTAAAATTGACATTGACATTTTGACGTCAACTTAACTTTCACTTTCAACCTAATTTTGACATCACATTGACATCAGTGTTTGATGTCACATCGTTCTTGAATAGACACCAATATTTTGTGTCAATTTCATTTTCATTTTTGACCAAATTTTGGCATAATTTTGACAGGTGCTTGAGGTCATATTAATATTGAATTGACATCAACATTACGTCAAATTGAGATCAATATGACGATGTCACATTGATGTTGACATTTTAACGTCAATTTGACTTTCACTTTTCACCTAATTTTGATGTCAACTTGGCATCAAATTGCCATAAAATGCCCACTGAGATATCAAAATAACATAAAATGACATCAAATGACGTTTTGACATCAATTTGACTTGACTTTTTACCTCATTTTGACGTCAAATGGACATCAGTGTTTGAAAGTTCATATTCGACTAAACCCAAGCAAGCAAACAGGTCATCGTCAGACACGTCTTCTCACACGCGTGATACTGTTTTTCTTCGCAATCTCTTGTCAAGCACATTTCTCTACCTGCAGCAGTGCCTCTCCACTCACTTGCATGAGAAATCGACCGCTACTAATCTTCGATTTGGGGGGCGTTAATCAGACTTGCTGTCTCAGCAACCCTAGGGTTGACCCTAACCCTAACCCTAACCCAGCCTTTGGCTATCTGGGGTTGCCCCTTGCTTTTTCCATGTTAAAATTTAGATTTGCTTTTTCATCAAAATGTGTAGCTGATAATTATAACGTTGTCTTTTCATCTAACGTGACTTAAAAATAGAAACGCGGTCTCGTTAACAAATGTCCAAATTCCGTAGAGCGCTCGAGGGAAAATAACGTTACCGTGGCGGAATCGGGCAAAAATCCCAGCCATGTCCAACCTAATTTACTGCACCAGTCATTAGATTTCTTAATAGCCTACATTGTGGACAGATGGGTTCTGGTCATTTAGTCACTTTTAAATCGCCCCAGCGTTATTAACGTTACGTCTACAAAATAACAAAGAAATTACTGCACTTCAGATGCCTGTGCGTGTCTGTGGAATTGCGAATATACTCTTACCATAGTGAAGACCACCCGGGGCAGGTCCGTATTTGTAACAGATCACTGAAACTGTGAAAAAGTGAACAACACCGCTTCCACTGTAACACTAAATCAGCCAGCTCCACAAACCAAAACAAAGTTGTGTCACTACTAAACCTTCCCCCAACTCTGCGCAATATTGGTTCCCAGATGGGGATATCCGAAAGCCGCGCGCAAAAATCCTGTGAAAAATTAGGCACTCCTCCCAGTCCTGATCAGTGGTGTTTAAGTGAAGATAAATTATAAAGGCCGTAAAGGCGTGTGAACTTGTGTGTTTCTCGCTGTGGACCAAATCCATTCCCCTGCATTGAAGACTGCTTTCACAACTATTATGTTTAGACAATATTTTGGAGTCAAAAATACACATTGAACTGCACTCCTGCAAAAAATATTGTCATAGGCAGCTGCAGCTAACCTGTCACCCAACTGAGTTTTTCTTTTTCTATCAATGCTAGGATGTCTGAGTCTTTTTTTCTTTTGTGGAACCTCAACAGTGGAAAGAATTAGCTCATACTTCTGATATCCTGGAGATTTTCAAGACAGGTTTAAAGACGTATCTCTTTAGCTTAGACTTCTTTGCCCCAAAAAGGCACAGGTAAGAAAGGTCCTACCAAAGGTTGGTAGAAGATCCACTGAGACCCTATGGTGCGTAGCCAGACGTACCACTGAGCACTGCGGGGTACATCTAGATTTCTAGGCTAGGAAGGGGACTCAGATAGCGGATGAAGTGAGCTTTTATTTCCTGCACATGCATCAGCAAAATACACAATGAAGCCAGGAAGTCTGCCTGCAGCAGTGAAGAGGTCCTCCTGCTGTGAAACACCCACAGTGCAAAACTGTACAAGAATATACAATATAAAAGTCTTAAACCGTTCATGTAGGATTTATACAGTTCGATTTGATTTTATTCTATGATATTTATACAGCACCTTCTACAATAGTATTGTCTCATAGTGCTTTACAGCAAGGAGCACCCAAGAGCAGCAGGGCCAAGGGAAAACTCCCTTGTGGTAGTTAGCCAGTTAGAAGAAACCGTGGGCAGATTGATGGCTTAAGGGACCAACCCAGCTAATCATCATAATAATTCTAAAATATTGTATCACTACATGATATGGTAGTCAAGCCAAAGGTGGATGTGAAAGGTTCTGGCTGGACAGTGTAGTAGCAGTCAGGCATAATGTTCTGGCTGGACAGTGTAGTAGCAGCCAGGCATAATGTTATGGCTGGACAGTGTAGTAGCAGCCAGGCATAAGGTTCTGGCTGGACAGTGTAGTAGCAGCCAGGCATAATGTTATGGCTGGACAGTGTAGTAGCAGTCAGGCATAATGTTCTGGCTGGACAGTGTAGTAGCAGCCAGGCATAATGTTATGGCTGGACAGTGTAGTAGCAGTCAGGCATAATGTTATGGCTGGACAGTGTAGTAGCAGCCAGGCATAATGTTATGGCTGGACAGTGTAGTAGCAGCCAGGCATAATGTTCTGGCTGGACAGTGTAGTAGCAGCCAGGCATAATGTTCTGGCTGGACAGTGTAGTAGCAGCCAGGCATAATGTTATGGCTGGACAGTGTAGTAGCAGCCAGGCATAATGTTATGGCTGGACAGTGTAGTAGCAGCCAGGCATAATGTTCTGGCTGGACAGTGTAGTAGCAGCCAGGCATAATGTTATGGCTGGACAGTGTAGTAGCAGTCAGGCATAAGGTTCTGGCTGGACAGTGTAGTAGCAGTCAGGCATAATGTTATGGCTGGACAGTGTAGTAGCAGCCAGGCATAAGGTTATGGCTGGACAGTGTAGTAGCAGCCAGGCATAATGTTATGGCTGGACAGTGTAGTAGCAGCCAGGCATAATGTTATGGCTGGACAGTGTAGTAGCAGCCAGGCATAATGTTATGGCTGGACAGTGTAGTAGCAGCCAGGCATAATGTTATGGCTGGACAGTGTAGTAGCAGCCAGGCATAATGTTACAGTCAAGGAGTGAAATCCATCATGGGGGTAACATTGGGAGGGTCCATTTTGACAGTGCCATTGTAAGGAAGGGTCAGTCGCAGGGCCTCTAGGAAGGAGAGGCGGTCCTGGCATGGGCATGAAGTTGGTCGCAGTCCACTCAGGGGGAGTAAGTGACAGGACTCAGCCAGTGGGAGGCAGGGATGACACTCAGCAGAGATGATTGTGTGTGGGGAAGGTGGACAGAGGAAACCAATGAGTTCGGCCAGTTTCTCACTTCACTGATTATATGCGTCATATGTGTCATATGTGTCATATGTGTCATATATATATATATATATATATTTACACAGTAGCACTAGGTTAGCAGCATAACTAAGGTTTGGTGCATGGCAGCCCAACACTACTGCACTACTGATGTATTTTCACAAGTTGTTAGATATCTTATTTCATCCCCATTCAACCCAAACCCAAACCCTCAACCCAAGACTGGCATGACTTGGCTTCATGATTGATTCATGCAAGTTAAGTCTTTGAGGACTCAGGACTTAGAAGGGACACTGAAATTCAGTAATGTCATGTAGGCTACTCTGATTTTTAGAAGTCTTAATTTATTCTCACTTATTTATTCTTAATTTATTCACACATTCTTTGGCTAATTTGTCCTCTTTGTGGGCAAGCTAACATTTAGGCTAACCATAGGCTGCATGTCTGCTGACCATGCTGCTGTTGATGAAGTAATCTACTTTCACATATGGACTCTGCTTATTAAAAAACATTTAGTTTTATTATTATTATAATTATTTTCTCCATTGCTATTAACTTTGATTGAATTTTGTAAACGCATCAGCTAGCTCACAGTACGGCTCAGTTGTTACAATATTGCTACAAGAGATTCTACTGAGTGCACTGCTATTTTGCTACATTGTGTCACATTCTACAGACAGAACCTGATTATTTACTTATTATAGAACAACTGGTTTGCTAGCAACACTTACAAGGATACACTTGCCAGATAGGTGTTAGATTTCTTTGCATTATGATGTTGATTAGCCTAACGGTGCAGTAACGTTTTTGACTTAAGGCTGAGATTGTAAAAGAATGCAGCTGCCTTGTTAGTAATGTACAGGCTATCAACTCATCTTGGTAAGAGAGAAATCCAGGGCACAGGTAATACACTCCTCCTTTAGTAGATTTACATATTCTCAGGATTACAAGAAGACCAGCATTGTGGTAAGGAGGGAGGGTGGTAAGGGACAAATAAGTCTTTAATATATGTTGGAGCATGGCCATTGAGGGCTTAGTAGGTTAGGAGTATTTCAAAATTTTTAATAGGGAGTGAACGTAAGGAAGCAAGGATAGGAGAGATGCGTTCATATTTTTTTAGTCCTAGTGAGTGTTCCGGCCGCAGCATTGGTCATTCAGATTTGAATGTCTCGGAGGCAGGCTTCAAGTTGAGTTACTGGTGTCCAGTCATTACCAGTGCTGATTTATCCAGGATTAGGGCTGTGTGAGCAACGCTAGTGTAGCCTACCCAGAAAGCAGATACTCTTGTCTGAATCTGGCTCAGATACACTGTGCGACTCGGCCCACATCCACATACAGACCTGATCCGGTGTCCAAATGCACATAATTCCAGAAGTGGGCTGGGTCAGCAGAACCGAACAAAGGCACATATGGGCCTGCGCTTGTCCAGTTCTGTTTAAAATTCTGTTGATCTGAAACACCAAGAGACACTCTCATTCTCATTTAAAAGCTAAGTTAAAAAGTCTTTGTAACGGGGTTAATCATTTTAACCTTTGACACATTTTGGCAATCAAGTCCAAAAATTCTCAAAGGGAAGGAGAGTTTCATAAGAAGCCAATCAGGAACCTTCATTGGTGACAAGTGTAATATGCACAACATCCAGCAGGTGTCATCCTTACATCACAGTGAGAAATAAACACACACCCGACACAGACCCATGGCAAACACATACACACACACAGGTGTTTAACTCCATCAGTCACACACACACACACACACACACACACACACACACACACACACACACACACACACAGGTGTTTAACTCCATCAGTCACACACACACACTCACAGGTGTTTAACTCCATCAGTCACACACACACACACACAGGTGTTTAACTCCATCAGTCACACACACACACTCACAGGTGTTTAACTCCATCAGTCACACACACACACATAGGTGTTTAACTCTATCAGTCACACACACACACACACACACACACGACACACAGACCCATGGCAAACACATACACACACAGGTGTTTAACTCCATCAGGTGTTTAATATTTTCTCTCAGTTTATTCGACCCAGTGCATAGGGCCCAGCTGGTCCTCAGGTCGGACAGGAGGCAACATAGTCTGTGGCAGAATTACAACTGTACACATTATCTGAAACAATCATATGGCACACACACACACACGAGACAGACCTATGGCAAACACACACAATACAGACATACAGCAAACAACCCTCACACCTGGAGGTGTGTTGATGCAGGAATGTGGACTCGTAATTCATTTGGTCATATTTGCTACCAGTGGCAGTTTAAGCGTGTCACTGTGTGGTGGTGTGTATGTGGACAAGCTTGACTACAACACATTTCAGACAAGAACACTGTATGCCTGATTTTAACCAATGATACAGGCATTGATTTAAACACATAACAGTCTGTTTTTTAACTCCGGAGTTCCTCCTGCAGGCACACCAGTGCAGTGTTTCTCAAACTCTGGGATGTGGACAGAATGACAGGTGGGGCCCAACACGTTACACTAACCTTTGAGACCAATGACCACGCTGTGCACCTGGAATTGTTCTCTGTCAGATTACTCAACGAGTTTTTGTCACACAGATGCCATCTGCGTATCACATGAAACTACATGACCAAAGCTTTCCAACAGTCTTGCTGTCACGAGAAAATTAGCTTTGAATTTACAGAAATATAGTAATATAGCTCATTAGCCATCCATCTCATACCTATTCATCTTGATGAAGTATCTCATGATCTCTTCACTCATATTCTGCATATACTGAATATACCAAATAAACAGGAGATTTCAATGCTGTGTAGCTTTCCTCTCTATGATATGCGGTGACTAGCCAATCTGCTCTTGAAATCATGGCAAATTTCTGCATTGTTTCCAACCCCCACCACAGAATAATTTATTTCCTTTCCATCAAACGTTGTTCTCATATTGTCAGGACACATGCAGAAATGTGATTTCAGTACCCTGGTCAGCAATGAAATATGAATAAAATATGAAAAAGAGTAAAATACCTTTATATATATTTTTGAAAATTACAAAGCCAAACAGTATGCCACCAACATGATTCTTATATTGCCAGACTCCAGAAAACCCACCCTGTCCAAATATGAAACTATATATTTTACTGGCATGCTTCCTATGGTGAGATATCTGCAAAAATATAGAAAATTATAACTGAGATAATAGCTTAAAATGGAAGGTAGTGAAATTGCCCTGACAATAGCCTAGGTCCCACAGGGTTAAATGCTTCATTATGAAAGAAAAATGTATCATAAAAACGAGACTCAACCTATTTTGCTACCATTTTTTGCATGCTTGGGGGCAGGTGGGTGAGAAAGAATCCCCTCCTGCGGGGAATGACAAAAAAAGTTTGGGAATCACTGCCCCAATCGGTTAAATTCCCACCACTGCATGTGGATCTGTAACAGTAGCAATGGTACTAAGCGCAATTTCATAAGGCTTGTGAGTTACTTTTGGTACTGCAAGCACACGCCATGAAACTGTAGAGGGAACATCTACACCATAATGAGTCCTTTAGCCATAGAAGTGAACCCAAAACTTTATCTACACAAAATGATCCTACAATTCTTGCCTGGTATCACTTCACAGTCACTGTGCAGAGTTCTTCCAGAATCAGCCCCGTAGTCCAAGCTCACCAAGTGATGTTGCTAGGAAGACCAACGAGAGACTTTGATCCAACATGGACAGAATATCAAACCAATAACTAACACTAACTGAAAATCAAACCAATAACTAACGCTAACTGAAAATCAAACCAATAACTAACGTGAACTGAATATCAAACCAATAACTAACGCTAACTGAATATCAAACCAATAACTAACCCTAACTGAAAATCAAACCAATAACTAACGCTAACTGAATGGGGCCATATGCTCACTCTCACTTTAATTTCCCATAACCCCATTCAGTTAGAACAAGCTGCAGCTGCAGGTTCACTATTCATCTGTTTCGCCAAACTCATCCCTATGGGTGGAAGTACCCTGGACTATCCCTTTCAGCAAGAACCAGGGCTAGGAAGTTAATGGGAAAATAATCTGCTTGTTTTTCATGAGAAAAAAAAATACCCCAGATTTATCAATGTACTATGCATTCAAGAAAGAAACAAGTAAATTGTTCATCAATCATAAAGTGAAATTTTCAATTAATTGCCCTGCCCTTGAAAGACCACTGTCGGCGAGTCGGCCTAAATGAAGCCAGAAGACAGTTGAACTGATCAAGACTAGAGGGAGACTGAAGCAGCAGACTACAGCTGGCCTGTGTGGAAGCAGGCATGTTGCTGGGCTCTGCACAATCAGGAAGTGTCTCAATGCATGGCTGCCGATGACTCCATGGTCACATTACCTGCTCACACAGGATTTCTGCAGGTTTCAACAGGTTAAATCCAAGGCTTTTAAAGACCATTTTGAATGAAAATTGAAGACCAATGTGGTACCCTTCCCAGCAAAATGTATGGATTCTACACCTAAAGAATGCACTTGTAAGTCTGGCTAAGCAGCATAGTCCACAAGGACATTTAGACTGGCAAGTAAGGCAAGTGTCTGTGTGTCTGTGTATGTATCTGTCTGTGTGTGTGTGGCTGTGTGTGTATATGTCTATGTGTGTGTGTGTGTGTGTGTGTGTGTGTGTGTGTCTATGTGTAGTGCCAACATTCCAGACCAATGAGGCCAGAGCAGCATGTTCCAAGGCTGCAGTACCACAGACGTCCAGTAGGGTGCAGGGCTGCAAGAGTGAGTCAGTGCCCCACAACAGAAGAGGAAGTTCACAAAGGAAATAAATGTGATATATCCTCGTCCAAAAACACCTTTGAGTTGAAATGGGGGTGGTTGCATTATTTTCTATCTAATTCATTCAAACAGTTGAATCTGCTGACAGTGCACTCACATGAATGGGTTGAGGGACTCGCAAAGAGGGTACAAAATGAAAACACTGAAACGTTGACTTACCCACTCACTGAGAAATACATTCTGTACTTTCCAAAAACACAATTATTTTAGCAAGTACTAACATCTGATGTGATTTATGAACCCATTCTACAGGGGTGCGTTTCTCAAAACCATACTTCAATCTACTTGCCCATTGGCAACCAATATGTTGATAACTGGTTAGCAACCATGGCTATCTGCAGCTAGTCAGCATTCATCAGACGCATCTATTCATGACCTTGTATTTACACTCGGCTTCACTTCTTAAGACAATCAGTGAGTGACGTAATGAAAGGTTTGTCTAGTGTAAGGTTGTCTTGTTTTTGTATAGTCTATGGTGTGGGTGTGTGTGTGTGAATAAGTCTCTGGATAAGTGTGTGTTAGGGCCAGGAGAGAGAAGTGTGCTATGGATCACACAGCCAGTGGTTGTGCAAGATGCTGCCCCCTAGAGGAGTGGAGACACTCAGCACTCAATCTGCGACTGCAGCTGCCTGCGCAGCGTGAGGGTGCGGCGGTGCAGCTGTTGCATCTGCTGCATGCGGTCCCGCTGCCGTGCCAGGTTCTGGGGCATGGGGTAGCGCTGGGCACCACACAGGAAGCGGTAGGGGATGCGCATGTGGCACGCGGTTGCCCGGCAACGAGCCTGAGGCATCGGAGGAAGCAGGGTCCAGCGCTTCCGTCGGGCGCAGTAGCGGTATGCCTCACGGCGGTACTGCTTGTCCACATCCTCGCTGTTTTTCCAGCCACCGATGACAAACACATCATCGTCTAGGTAACAGATGGCAGCGCCCTCAATGCCTGTGACCTCAGGAGGTAGGCTCTCCAGTAGGTCATCATGGACGTGCCCGCTGGTCTTGAGCCGAGCCTCCTCGTCGCTAATGCTGCGGTAGCTACGAGGGCAGCAGGATGCCGTGTGGTAGAAGTTGCTGGAAGCCACGGCCATCTGGAAGGCGCAGTAGTTATCGATGATGGGCAGCCCGTCCACCTCCGTCCACTGACGACTGTCCGTGTCATAGCGCGTGGTCACCGTCTTCAGCCCATCCTCGTTGTCTGTGTCGACAGGTGTGCGCGCCGTCACGTAGACGTAGCGATCCTCCACGCTTACGGCCTTGACATCGCGAAGAATGCGTGGCGCTGACTCCAGACTTAGCCAGCGGTCCTGATCCGGCTCGTACACGCTCACATCCTTGAAGCCGGGGCTGAAGTTGCCATGGCCACCGATACTGTAGAGCACGTCACGCACACAGGTGAGACCAAAGCTGTGTTTCCGCGTGGGCAGACTACTCACCTGTTGGAGACACACAGTATTACAACACGTGGACAAACACCTGAAGCCGATACAGCAACACACACACACACACACACACACACACACACACACACACACACACACACAGACAGACAGAAAGACACACACACACTGGTAGCATAAGACACACTCCCCTAGGCAACCAGCAAGATGAGGTGAAACTCAATTTGAATTATTTTGTGTATTTTCACAATGACACACAATTGATTTGACATAAACAATCAAATCTGTTGAGTCACGAGGCCAGAGCACTGGCATGGAGGAGTTATATTAAGTCAGGTGACCACGGGAATGGGGATCACTCTCATTGGCTGCTTGGCTTGTCACTGCACTTGTCAACAAGATTAATGACAAAACCAGCAAATCTGCAGTTTTTAGTCCATTGTTGCCTTTCATTTCTCTCACCTCACCTGTCATTTAACAAACATTTAACCAACAGATTTATTCCATAGCCTCTGGCCTAAGCACTTTGGGTAACTGACCCAGAGTGATGAGATCCTATTGGGTGCTGAAGGCCTGTCCACAAAGTGCTATGAGATCCTATTGGGTGCTGAAGGCCTATTCATAAAGAGTGATGAGATCCTATTGGGTGCTGAAGGCCTGTTCATAAAGAGCTATGAGATCCTATGATCATCACAGTGCTAATCCAAGAGTAAATGAAAAATCACTTTTAATCAACGCAGCACATTTTGTCTGTGAATTAACACTTTTGTCTGCGAATTAACAAGTGATGACAGTTTTGTTAAGGCTCTCCTGGATTAATTCCGTAGGCGTCCCTTCTATGCACTCGTGTGTGTATGTGTGTGTGTGTGTGTGTGAGTGTGTTTAATTTCATAGGTCCATCATCTATGCACTCGTGTGTGTGTGTGTGTTTAATTTCATAGGTCCATCATCTATGCACTCGTGTGTGTATGTGTGTGTGTGTGTGTGTGTGTGTGAGTGTGTTTAATTTCATAGGTCCATCATCTATGCACTCGTGTGTGTGTGTTTAATTTCATAGGTCCATCATCTATGCACTCGTGTGTGTGTGCGTGTGTGTGTTTAATTTCATAGGTCCATCATCTATGCACTCGTGTGTGTATGTGTGTGTGTGTGTGTGTGAGTGTGTTTAATTTCATAGGTCCATCATCTATGCACTCGTGTGTGTGAGTGTGTTTAATTTCATAGGTCCATCATCTATGCACTCGTGTGTGTGCGTGTGTGTGTTTAATTTCATAGGTCCATCATCTATGCACTCGTGTGTGTATGTGTGTGTGTGTGTGTGTGTGTGTGAGTGTGTTTAATTTCATAGGTCCATCATCTATGCACTTGTGTGTGTGAGTGTGTTTAATTTCATAGGTCAATCATCTATGCACTCGTGTGTGTGCGTGTGTGTGTGTGAGTGTGTTTAATTTCATAGGTCCATCATCTATGCACTAGTGTGCTAATTCCTATCCCCTACGCACTTGTGCATTTGAAATACATAAGTGATAACTAGAAGTGACATAACCAATAGATTTCTACCCGGTCCCTGCTTCTTGTAGCCGATGGCAATTTGACACTTATTCATGAAGAGCTATGAGGCTATTTGACGCGATGCATCCAGCAGTGTCAGTTATGCACATCGGATTTCTTTTGTTGTTTTTTTTTTTTATCATTATGTATTGTAAATCAGCCCAGCAATGCTGCCTAACTGAAATGTCTGCGAGTGCATTGTGCTTGCATTATCTAAGAAGAAAAATTGACAGCACAACAGGCTACAACTAAAAAATGCATGTAAAGTAATCAATGTAGCAGAATTTTCCACTAATTAACAAGCCTGAAATAATGTGTTGATAACAGTGATGACATTTACATGCACATTCAGAATAATATTCTAGTTAAAGCAAAATTCTTTGCTTGAGTTTTTGCATGAGCTGAGACTAGCTGGATGCCCATGTGTTAGGACACATGCTGCTACTGAACTCAGAGGTCATTAGAAAAGGTATTATGTTCAAAGATGTTCACAGCTACAGAGTGGATTTTTGGAAAGATGAATTTTACACCTGCCAGCCAGAGGTATTCTAGTGCAGGTGCAGAATACAACTCATTGTTTTCCAGCAGTGCAGTGCAATTTGTCCAGTCTCAAGAAGACCGTAGTGGTCAGTCAGGTTGTGCTCAGTTTTCTACAGTCTTTTTGGCATGTGTTTTGTTTTTCATCTTACTGACCCTAACCCAAGTGACCATGCGCATAGTTTCATCTTACTGACCCTAACCCAAGTGACCATGCGCATAGTTTCATCTTACTGACCCTAACCCAAGTGACCATGCGCATAGTTTCATCTTACTGACCCTAACCCAAGTGACCATGCGCATAGTTTCATCTTACTGACCCTAACCCAAGTGACCATGCACATAGTTTCATCTTACTGACCCTAACCCAAGTGACCATGCGCATAGTTTCATCTTACTGACCCTAACCCAAGTGACCATGCACATAGTTTCATCTTACTGACCCTAACCCAAGTAACCATGCACATAGTTTCATCTTACTGACCCTAACCCAAGTGACCATGCGCATAGTTTCATCTTACTGACCCTAACCCAAGTAACCATGCGCATAGTTTCATCTTCATCTTTCATCAACGCCCCCCAACCCCCATCTTCAGTCTTTTTGTTAGAAGGAAAAATCGGAACCTTTTCAGGACTTGTGTGTCTGACTGCATTCTTGGAACAGAACTCCCTCCTAGTTGGACTAGTCTATAGTGCACACACACACACATACACACACACACACACACACACAGGTGCTAACCTGTTCCCAGCTGTTTCTGGTAGGACTGTATCGCTCGACTGTCTTTGCAAATCCTGGCTCCATGGAACCTGCCACATATACGTGCGTTGCCGTGGCAGCCAGGGCGTGTCCGTCCAGGTGGTTGTGTATGTGCGGCAGGTTGACCCAGCGGTCCTCGGCCACAAAGTAGCCCACACACTCACTAAGGTAGTCACCCCCCTCCGACACCCCACCCACCACCATGATCACATCCATGTTCTGGCCGAAGCGCGGCTGATTGGCTGATAGGTGAGAGGGCAGGTGTGCATCGGCGGCCATCTTGGGTCCTTCACCACACAGCGCATGGGCCTCCACCGCCTCCATCACCATCTGCAGACAGGGGGCGCTGTTGGCCACCAGGGGCTCATGCTTCAGCACGCAGGACAGGATGCTAGGCCTCATGAGAGGTAGGCGGAGCAGGGAGAAGAGCTCCCGGAAGTATCGCTGCCGCTCCGCCTCGTCCCGCCGCACCCAGCGCACCGCTGCCTCAAACAACACCTCCTCTGTGTCCACGGTGATCTCAGCATCCGCCAGCCAGTCGCGCACTAGGTGGAAGGGCAACGTCAAGAACTCCTCGTCTAGCGCCACCTGCTGGAAGTGACGCCTGATGAGATCAGCGGCGCGCAGGGCCAGGCGCTCTAGGCTATACATGTGGGCCAGGCTGTGGATCGCCACGCAGTTCCCCAGATTTAGCTTCCGCTTGAGGAACTCCCCACAGAAGTCCTTCAGATGGGTCAACAGGAATCTACAAATTTAGTGATCATTAGATGCTTTGAACCATATCATTAGATCAATCATATATCTTCATTATGCATAGGCGTTACTGCAAAACAACACACACCTAACCTAGCCCATGGACAGATGCAGAGTACAGACACAGACACACTCTCTTCATTACACTCAGGACCTTTATATCATGAGGGCATATTTCCGGGTTAGCCATGTTGTTTCACTAAACGCCTATTGTCACAAGTGTCCGTTGACCCGCATTTACTTCTACAACATTAAAGCAACTAGAAGTTAGGAGGGATTTACACGTATCCCGCACAGAACGACTACCTGTGTGGTTCAAGAAATGTCACACATTCCTATCTAACGTCCCACCGAGTAAAAAACACAAAAGCACTCGTGCTTGCTTGTAGTGGAGAGTAAACAGTTGCGGGACTATTTAACGTTCGCCTACTGCGTAGTCCTCGCGGTTGGCTCCGTCAGATCAGTTTGGTCGTCCATGTAAACTCACCTGTCCGCGAGCTCCAGCACTTCATGGATATTTGCCGTGCTCACGCGGATCTCTCCCGTATACATGAACTGGACGACGCTCTCTACCGTCTCCTGGTCCGGACCCGTTTCCGAGCTCCACTCCTTCATCTCCACGCGACGAGACAGAGATTCGGCGTACTGCCCACTGAGCAAGGGAGAAAAGTAGTCGGTAGCGGCAGACAGCACGGAGCGGTGCGCCATCAGTTCAAAGCAGTTGTCACTTTCTCCGTGACTCCCGCGACTGAAAACTAAAGTGACATCGCAGAACAGCCCGTGTTTCCGCTGTTCGTTCTGGCGGCGCGAGAGCTCCGAGCAGTGGCTTGAGGAGGCAAATTCCTCGGCCTCCTCCGAGTCCCCGTCACCGCCCAGGCAGCTGGTCGTCCCGCTCCCTCCCGCGCTGCCGCTGCTGCTTCGGCCCGCGTCCTCCGAGTTCGGTGCGGCCGCTGCCATGTCCCTCTCGGCGGGTTTGGTCCGTAGGAGCCGCAACAGACACGTCCTGTTGAGGAGACTCACGCACGAGCACACAAACATAAACACGGTCAGGCGCACGCATTTGCGCAGGCGCAGCGAGGGGTGGCCGTGACGTCATAATTCACGCTACTCTTACCAATGTACAGTAGTCTACAGTTTTCAAGTTCGTTTATTTATATAGCACCATATCATAGTCAATAGTCATTCAATCAGCTCGAAAATATTTATATAGCACCTTATCGTAGTTATTACTCATTCAATGAACTTTTAAAATAAAAGTAATGATAAATAATGATAATAATGACACATAAATAAATGAAAGATCAAAAATAACAAACTACATTATAAGTCAATGGTGACAATAAGGGAGAAACCAATGCACAAAGATAAAATAATATTAAAGTCAAAACAATAAATAAAATAATAGGAATGCATGTGAAAATAATCAGTTTTAGTTAATAAAGTTGTATAAACATAAGTTTATCATCACATAGTTAGTATAAAGTTGCATAAGATATTGTATAAAGTAATCTAAGAGAAGTTTGCCTGCCACTCAGTAGCCCTGTAAGAATATTGGGATCAGGATAAACTGTTCCCAGTATGCAGTTGGGCAGGTAGGTTGTCACGAGTGGAATAAACTTTAACACTGACCGTGCTTTAACACTGACCGATGGAGATGCAGGTGGGTCAGTTCTGGGAGAGAAGGCAGTAGGAGGTTGGAGACCAGTGGGCTTCCTGCTTGAAGCTTGAAACAACCCATTTTTAATTTCCTTATAAAGGAAAAAGTCTGGAATTAATCGACCCATTTTTAATTTCCTTATAAAGGGAAAAGTCTGGTATAAATCAACCCATTTTTAATTTCTTCTTAAAGGAGAAGTCTGGCATAAATCAAACCATTTTAATTTCTTCTTAAAGGAGAAGTCTGGCATAAATCAACCCATATCCCTGTTGCTGAGTGAGTGCTGCCAGTAGGAAAAGGAATGAGAAAATTCAGTACAACAACAGCTGTATTTGCGACCCGTCTGAACACTAACTGAAAAATGAAACAGAGTTTCCTTGCCTTCACTGATTGGGCCCTCATTAGTTATGCCCTTCACTGATTGGGCCCTCATTAGTTATGCCCTTTACTGATTATGCCCTCATTAGTTATGCCCTTCACTGTCGTTTTGCTATTCGGTCCTTAGAGTACCGAGTTCCTTACAGTACCGAGTATTCTTCTTCTTCCTCTTCCTCTCTGCTGCACACGCTGGGCTGTAGCAAAAGGCAAATGAGTTGATTTATGCCAGACATGCAGGGAACAATCCAGTGTGCATCTGGACAGTTGGGGATGGTGGATGTGGTATTCAGCAGGATTTTCACACAGCTGCTGGGTATGGAAGTGTTAGAAGATTTAAGTGAGATTGAAAAGCTAAAAGAAAAGTCTGGCATAAATCAACGTGTGCATGTGGTTAATGGTAAAATGGTGTTACTATGAACCTAAGAAATAGGCTCCAGTCCACTCAAAATGTACCTCCGGAGCACCCCCTACAGTCACAATGTTGTACATTCTCCCCAATCCATGTGGATTTGTTTGCAGACCAAAGAATAGGAACCAACAATGATCATTTCATAGAGTTCTGTTGTTGACTGACGAGACCAAATGTAGTCTAATGTGTGATGTTTGATGTGTGTGATGTAGCCTCTGTGTGTGATGTTTGATGTATATGATGTAGTCTGTGTGTGTGTGATGTTTGATGTAGTCTGTGTGTGTGTGATGTTTGATGTATATGATGTAGTCTGTGTGTGCGTGATGTTTGATGTAGTCTGTGTGTGTGTGATGTTTGATGTATATGATGTAGTCTGTGTGTGCGTGATGTTTGATGTAGTCTGTGTGTGTGTGATGTTTGATGTATATGATGTAGTCTGTGTGCGTGACGTTTGCACAGGCCCCGAGGGACAACGATGAAAATAAGCATTGTGTGTGTGTTAGCCCTGGCTATATATTTCTTTTATAACACTGATATGCTGTTTCATTTTCTATTTAAGTCTAAGGTCTAATAAAATCATTCATTTAAATGAAGCTACGTGGTGCAATTTCACACAGTTGACCGTCCTGGTCAAAACAAAGACATCAGGCCAAGCGTCATCTGGTGCAGAGCAAGGCAGCCTGGTTCCCTACTCCCCACCATAAACACACCACTGACGACATGCATTCTCATTTACAGTGGTTCTATGCTTCTTTACTGGTCTTGGCATGACATCATTCATGACATAAATTGTCAGTCTGTGAAGGTTGGATGATGAGTTTGATATGTGAGTTCACTGTTCTGTAGTGTCTGGAACTGGAAGTAGTTTTCAGAATGCAACATGTTTTCAAAGTTAAAAAATCATTTGAAATAATTGATCAAAATAATCATGATTATCTGTATCATGATTTTTAAAGAAAAACAGTAAAGACTTTCAAACAAGACTGTTTTATTCATCTACAATATTACAGTTAAACAGTAAATTAAAATCAAAAGCACAACAGAAGCACATTTATTTATTTCCCGTTGAAATCGTTTTTAGTCGAACGTTAAAAAAATAAAATGGGCCGGAGAAAAGGCCACAGCCTCTTTCAGAAACTAAAACGGCACTTTTTCATACCGAAAACATCATGATAAACAGTTAGTCAGAGCAGTAAGCAACACACATACACACACACACACGTACAAGCAGCTTACACACAAGTACAGACCTGCATGCCCATGCCATGCCAACTGTTGCTAAGGTAACTACACTACGACGTCATCATGGTCCAATGGCACTATTCCTTAAGACAGATATGTTGGTGTTTGTCCACAGTTAGCTAGCGAGGGGGAGGTTAGGGCTGAGACACTTAAAGCGTTGTATCTACGTTGCGGTTATGCTGCCTCTATGCTGCTACATTGGAGCTCTACAGGGAACAGCTCACTATGTGTCCACTCTACAGACACACCTGTATCTAACACACTACACACACACTAACTCATGTACTCTTCTGATCACAGCAAATAGCATAACTCTGTGTGTGTGTGTGTGTGTGTGTGTTTGCTCAACTATACTTAAGATCATATAAGCCCATTCAGAAACCCTAAGCTTCCATGCCAGACTAAAATAAGGTCAGAGGTCACAAGGCCACACTCCCCAGCCACGCCCTAATGCATTAGTGCCTTCTCTGATTGGCTCAAACAGTCAGCCTTCGTACCAGGGCTTCACTCTGTAGAACAACTTAACATCGATACGTCCATACACACACACACACACGCACGCACGCACGCACGCGCGCACACACACACACGCGCACACACACACAGGTCAAGCTGAAGGGTGTAGCTCTTTCAGGATGATCTCCATGATTACATGGTCATGTGTTCAGGAAGTACGTAGGAAATGTCATCCCAGGGGTGGCGATAGAGACCCTGCTTTAGGCGCTTCTGGTCCAGGTAATGGCCTGAGAGAGAGAGAGAGAGACATGGACACAGAGATGGAGAGAAAGGGAGGGGAAGAAGGGGAGGAAGGGGAGGAAGAGGAAGGGAGGGAGAAAACAGTGACAAAAAGAGTTTATCAGTTTCAGGTGTTATTAGTTACATCCATACGACCATTACTCTGCCATTGATACTATTACCAGCTTTAAGTGGAAAAAGATAAGTGCTGGTGCTCCCCTTATTCGACTGTTGTAGGTAAATCAGGTGGTGGGAAACAGCAGGTCATTAAGTGATCAAAAGTCCTGCTACGCTAGAGGCTAAAATTGAAAAGTGCCGGGCTCTGCACTGGTGTGGCCCGACCCACTTAAAGCACTGATTATGCCCGTACCATCATTACGTTCATACAACACCATCATTAAGTTCAAACAACACCATCATTACGTTGATACAACACCATCATTACGTCCATACAACACCATCATTACGTTCATACCATACCATCATTACGTTCATACGATACTATCATTACGTTCATACAACACCATCATTACGTCCATACAACACCATCATTACGTCCATGCAACACCATCATTACGTTCATTAGATACCATCATTACGTTCATACAACACCATCATTACGTTCAAACAACACCATCATTACGTCCATACAACGGCATCATTACGTTCAAAAAACACCGTCATTACGTCCATACAACAGCGTCATTACGTCCATACAACACCATCATTACGTCCATACAACACCATCATTACGTCCATACAACACCATCATTACGTCCATACAACACCATCGTTACGTTCAAACAACACCATCATTACGTTCACATGATTATTACATCCACGGCACCAGTACGTCCACACGATCTTGTAAGGGATAATACTGCACATTCAAGGTGGGGATAAGTGTAATATTTACCGATAAACACACATCATGTTCACTCTGCTGCTTCTACCACTGTGGCCACGTCTGCACTGTGGAGTTATTGTTAAAGTGCCAACAATTTACACGCTTTCACAGCTACCACAGACTCTTCTTTCTGCTGTGCATCGACTCATTCAAAACTTACTGGAATAAAGTGCCGTTACTAGTTCTAAATGATTAGTTGCTATGATCAAAAGTGGGTCGTTAGTTAAGTCTGTCGTAGTCAAGCACCGCATCGAAAGATTCTCTCTCATCTTGGCTTTTGTAAAATCCCTGTTCCCCACAGTCCCAAACGCAGTGGTAAAAAGTACACTCATGTTTCTGTGCTGGGAACGTCAGTCAGGCCACTAAATTGTAACCCTGTGTTAACATGACACTTCATTTAAACTGAACACTGAGTTGGGCGGATTGATCTGCAAGTGTAATACAGGCAGAAAAGTGGAACTTCTTCATAGATGTGTAGCTATCTGAAAATAGTGCACACTGTAAATAGCGCTTCACAATAGGAAATTTGTTCAAACGGTGGTCTAATACATCCATACGATTATTACATCCATTTGATTATCATGTCCATACGATTAGTACGTCCATACAATTAGTAAGTCCATACGATTAGTACGTCCATACAATTAGTAAATCCATACGATTAGTACGTCCATATGATTAGTAAGTCCATACAATTAGTACGTCCATATGATTAGTACGTCCATACGATGAGGAAGTTCATACAAATAGTAAGTCCACACGATTAGTAAGTTCACACGATTAGTACGTCCACACGATTAGTACATTTCTATTGCAACTTACCAATGAAGCCCATGCTACGGCCCAGGACAAAGATTCCATTAAGAGCCCCGATCTCCAGAAACTCATCAGCCTCGTCTCTGAAACACACCCACACACACACATTTAATTTCTGAACACGCGCGCACACACACACAAACTCTTTTCAGCGACAAACCCATGCCAAGCCATAACACACACATACAGTCCCATGACAAACTAGCTCCAACTCACCTTGTGAATCCCCCACAGGTTCGCAGTAGGTCCACAAAGGCTACTCCGATGAATCCGTCCACATTCAGAATCAGATTGGGTTTCTGACACACAACACACACATTACTGTGACTCTGTCCCCATTCAGAATCAAACACAGCTGTGTGTGTGCGTGTGTTTGTGTGTGTGTGTGGTGTGTGCTACCTTGGAGGTTGTGATCTTCTCCACTTTCAGGGCGTAGTCCAGTAACTGAGTGGCGGGAAAATGCTGCTTCACAAAGTCCTTCAGGATCTGAACTCGCATGTCCGGATTATTAATCTGGATTATATGAAAATAGATGTTCATATTCATATTCATGTTCATATGCTCATAACAGTTCTACCAACTGCTCTAAAAATTCAATTTAGCTGTTTAGCGGAATCAATCAAGCCGTATCCCAGTTCTTTGAGTTAGCTGTTTAGCGGAATCAATCAAGCCGTATCCCAGTTCTTTGAGTTAGCTGTTTAGCGGAATCAATCAAGCCGTATCCCAGTTCTTTGAGTTAGCTGTTTAGCGGAATCAATCAAGCCGTATCCCAGTTCTTTGAGTTAGCTGTTTAGCGGAATCAATCAAGCCGTATCCCAGTTCTTTGAGTTAGCTGTTTAGCGGAATCAATCAAGCCGTATCCCAGTTCTTTGAGTTAGCTGTTTAGCGGAATCAATCAAGCCGTATCCCAGTTCTTTGAGTTAGCTGTTTAGCGGAATCAATCAAGCCGTATCCCAGTTCTTTGAGTTTGCTGTTTAGCGGAATCAATCAAGCCGTATCCCAGTTCTTTGAGTTTGCTGTTTAGCGGAATCAATCAAGCCGTATCCCAGTTCTTTGAGTTAGCTGTTTAGCGGAATCAATCAAGCCGTATCCCAGTTCTTTGAGTTTGCCAAGTGCTGTTGGTAGGTGTACAGTATGCTTGCCAACTAAAAATTCCAGACTTTTTTTTCCTTCGATACCTCAACACTTTGTAGCTTTACGACCCAGGCTACCAACATCTTGCTGCCATGATCACTCCTGTCTGTATTGACGCTGTGAGTCTCCCGGCTCACTTCAGCAGAATGGCAGTGCAATAGCATGACATCCCTGCTCTTCTTGAGCAGGTGTGGAACAAGCTGTTTTGCATTCTTAGACAGGCTACTTATTCCACAGTCAGGACTTATTTTGAAGGTGAGGCAAATAAATGAGAATAACTGAGACTGAAATGACAGCTCTGTGCAGACCATCCCAAGATGTGACTTTGTGAGGGATGAGAACCTGCTGGTGTGCTGTGTTAAAGCAAAGGCTTTTCACCCTTGTCTGATGAGCCTGTTCTTTTTCCCTCTGAATTCTTCTAGAGAGGGGAACATCTTTTGCCACAGTGGAGGACTAGCTTACATCTTGCACTCCAACCACATGCTTGCTCCCTCAGCGGCTGTGCACCATTTTTCCAGGAGATTTGTGTTCAATGAATTTAGATGTTATTATATCCATGATGACGCGCCGCTTCAGTTTGGGTCCAGCACTGGGAGGGTTTGAACGTGTTCATGTGTTTTCCACAAACAGTCCATCTCCGGGGTCTGAGTAGCAAATATGTGACCTGCCTCCACTTTATGTTGACAAAGTGAAAATCATTTGATGTCATGTGCAGTCATAGCAAAATAAAACCCTTCGAATATTTATTTCAGTTTGGGGTTACTTTTCATTTTCTTTCCATATAGGGGAGGCTGAAGGGCCGTGGGTCGCTGACCTCTGACCCAACCGTGACCCATCAGCCCAGTAACTATCAGCACATTTCTGACCGACATAATGGAGCCAAGAAGCTCAGTTCAGACTGACATGGTCTGAACAATAGTGTGTGTGTGTGTGTGTGTGTGTGTGTGTGTGTGTGTGTGTGTGATCACCGATTTGACGCGGTGTCCAATCCCCATGATGAGTTTTCCGTCCTTCTTCATCTTGTTGACAAACTCCATGGGCAGCAGCCCGCTGTCAAACGCTCCACTGAACTGCTTAGCTGCAGCATCCAGGGCCCCACCAAAGCGATCTCCCTAACACACACACACACACCACACACACACACACACACACCACACACACACACACAACACACAGGTAAGTGGAGTGTTCCAACAGCTCCAAGAATAAAGTGTATTAAATTTTGTCCACGGTCCAACAGACTGTAAACGGAATGTATTAGCATTGAGTGTGTGTGTGTGTGTGTGTGTGTGTGTGTGTGTGTGAGAGAGAGACTGAGAGGGAGTGTGAGTGTGTGAATAAGGTGTAATATAATTAGGGTTGAGTGTGAGTGTAAGTGTGTGTGAGTGAATAAAGTGTAATGCAATTAGGGCTGAGTGAGTGAGTGTGTGTGAGTGTGTGTGTCAATGTAAAGGTGTGTGTGTTGTGTGTGTGTGTAAAGGTGTGTTGTGTGCGTGTATTTGTAAAGGTGTGCGTGTGTGTGTGCGTGTGTGTGTATGTGTAAAGGTGTGCGTGCGTGTGTGTGTGTGTGCGTGTGTGTGTGCGTGCGTGTATGTATGTGTAAAGGTGTGTGTGTGTGTGCGTGTGTGTATGTGTAAAGGTGTGTGTGTGTGTGTGTGTGTATAAAGGTGTGTGTGTGTGTGTGTGTGTGTGTATAAAGGTGTGTGTGTGTGTGTGTGTGTGTGTATAAAGGTGTGTGTGTGTGTGTGTGTTGCTCTTACGATGGTCAGCAGGCCGGAGGTGAGGCTGGACACCAGGTCTTTGCCGGCACGAGCGCAAACAATAGTGTTGTGAGCGCCAGAGACTGCTGGGCCATGGTCTGCGGTCACCATCAGACACATTTCAATGAACTGGCAGGCGTAGCGGGGCAGCCTACACACACACACACACACACACACACACACACACACGTGTGAGACTTAACGTTTGGGCCTACATGCATGGCTGCATAAAACAAACTAATAGGACAAATGAATCATCTGCCTTAAGGTAGGAACACACCCACAGATTAATAATCCTGACATCTGCTTTAAAATAGGAACAGACCTACAGATTATTAATCTGAGATCTGCCTTAAGGTAGGAACACACCCACAGATTATTAATTCTGACATCTGCTTTAGGATAGGAACACACCCACAGATTATTAATCCTGACATCTGCTTTAAAATAGGAACACACCCACAGATTATTAACGCCAAGATCTACCTTAAAATAGGAACAGACCTACAGATTATTAAAGCTGGTATTGATATGATGGAATGTCATAGGTGATCTGAATGAATCAACAATATTTCAAAAGATTTTCAAGCTTTATTCAAGCAGTGAAGTTTAAAATTACTGAAATTGTCCTTCAACGTAATATCAAACATATCTGATGTAGTCGAGCTCAGATGTCATAATATCAAACATGTCTGATGTAGTCGAGCTCAGATGTCATAATATCAAACATGTCTGATGTAGTCGAGCTCAGATGTCATAATATCAAACATGTCTGATGTGGTCGAGCTCAGATGTCATTGCAAAACAATGGAAAGAGTTGTAACATTTCAAATCGGTAAGTCTGTTCCTAGCTGTAATCATTAGTGTGTGTGTGTGTGTGTGTGTGTGTGTGTCTCACCGTCTCTGGAACCACAGCAGGCCCAGTACACCTCCGAGCCCCATCTCTTCCTTGAAGACCTCAGTGATGGGCATTCCTGCGTAGATCAGCTCCTGACCACGCTCGTCACAGATGCTCGTCATGAAGGAGGCCGGCTTACGGATCAGACCCAGCTCCTGAAACACACACACACACACACACACGTCAAAAATAAAAGTCATAAAGAAGGCTCCTGTGTCTGTGTGTGTGTGTGTGTGTAGAAAACTTGTAGGATGCACACTGCATGGAGCCTGATGAGTAACCCTAACAATTAAACACCTGAAATGTTTACTATGTGATTGAGTGGTTTACTGTACATTGTGTTGGTTAAAAATTATATTTGACTAATATGACCATATATTATTATATATTGTACCATTCCTTTTAGCCCTACAAGGTGGGCAACAAACACACACACACACACACACACACACACACACACCATATAAGCATCGTTCTTTTTAGCCCTACAAGACTAGCAATGCTAACACGGAGGGAGAGTAACCTCAACGCCCCCTGCTGGACACATTCCAACCTCTACGACCAAATGAACAGGAATTTCTTTTTTAAAAATTAGGCTTAAGGCTTCCATATGATCTGTCTGTCTGCCAACTCAACTGATTCTGGTTATCAACTTACTTTTTCTTTGTTAGTATGTACTTTTTATCCAAAGCCATAGTCAAAGCTAATCATGCTAATAAACAGGGAATATGCTAATCGTGTAGTTCATTTTCGACAGGATTGCAGAAGGTGAAATTTCACCTGACACTTTCACAGTTAGTAGATAATCCCTATACAATTAAAAAAATTGTGGTGTACAAGTTCAATGTCATGTCTTCCGCTAGGATCACTGTTTCACATTCCCTCCCTCAGGTTAGCAATGCTACCGCTAGGATCATTTATTTAGCGCTTCTGCACTGAAGGCACTTTACTTTGTTATGTCTCTCTCTCTCTCTCTCTTTCTCACACACACACTCGCTTGCACGCATGCACACTGATGGCAGAGACTGCCATGCAAGGTGGAAACCTGCTCACTTTTTGTTGAAGTTTTGATAAACAGGAAAGAAATTATAACTCCCATGTGTGGGACCACTGGCTTTCAATGCTACCTCCCATTTCCCATGTGTGGAAAACACTGGCTTTCAATGCTACCTCCCATTTCCCATGTGTGGGACCACTGGCTTTCAATGCTACCTCCCATTTCCCATGTGTGGGACCACTGGCTTTCAATGCTACCTCCCATTTCCCATGTGTGGGACCACTGGCTTTCATGCTACCTCCCATTTCCCATGTGTGGACCACTGGCTTCCAATGCTACCTCCCATTTCCCATGTGTGGGACCACTGGCTTTCAATGCTACCTCCCATTTCCCATGTGTGGGACCACTGGCTTTCAATGCTACCTCCCATTTCCCATGTGTGGGACCACTGGCTTTCAATGCTACCTCCCATTTCCCATGTGTGGGACCACTGGCTTTCAATGCTACCTCCCATTTCCCATGTGTGGGACCACTGGCTTTCAATGCTACCTCCCATTTCCCATGTGTGGGACCACTGGCTTTCAATGTGAGTGATTAGGGTTAGGCTGCAGGTGTGCTGGAGCAGCGGCTCCATTGGGCAACCAAGTTTGATTCCCAAGGAATCTAAATACTGAACTTTACTTTTACAAGCCTCACGACACCAGTCTGTTAAGCTGCGTCTTCTAAATACTAGTGAACTTTACTTTTCCCAGTGACAGGAACCGTGACCACTTGGCAAAGTCTTTCCCCAGCCAGGGCAACTATCTAGTACTAGACAACTCCCAAAGTATCTGTGTGGGCACATGTGTGTGTGTGTGTGTAGCTGAGGACTGTTTTCTTTGGTCGGGGATTAATGATGCAAGAAAAAGCCACCAAGGGGAAACTGGAGGAAGTTAAACAGCAAAAGTGAGTGTGTGTGTACGTGTACGTGTGTGTACATGTGTGTATGTGAACATGCGTGTGTTACACTGAACAGCACACTGCTGAGTGTGTGTGTTTTAATGCTGACAATCTCCCACTGCAGTGGAATTTTTAATGTCTCTGCATCATAAAGACTAATTAATGAGGCATCCTAATTAAAACTGACTAATTAATGAGACATCCTAATTAAAACTTGACCCGAGGAAGGGAAGGGAAGGCAGAGGGGGGGGGGGGTGAGAGACATGAGAGTTGTGTTTTGAAGGGGGGAGAGAGAGAGTGATTAAGAGTTGTGTTGTTTGAAGGGAGGGGGAGAGAGGGATGACTTGTGTTTGAAGGGAGGGAGAGGGAAAGGGTGATCAAAGGGGAGAGAGGAAGGAAAAACAGATGCTGGAGGGGCGGCTGCATCCGCTCATCCCTCCTTTCTTTCTCTCTTTCATCAGCCCCCTATCTCTCAGTCATCTCTTCACATCAAACAAACAGTGGCCTCACCAGACACACTCTGCTGCTGTGTGTGTGTGTATATGTGTGTGTGTGTGTGTGTGTGTGTGTGTGTGTGTGTGTGTGTATACATACTCTGGCCCATGAGTAATCCATTGGAACAGTTGGGGGCGGGACTTCCTTTGCTGGAATAATTACTCCTGATGCCACTAGGTCATCATACACAGACCTGTCAAACACACACAAGTTGCATCATACACTTATTTCGAGCAACAGAAGTTGTAATAAAAGTTGTTAATTGTCAAGTTAACTAATTTATTTACTATTAATTTTAAGAGTATAGGAGGAGAATTTGTTTTTCTTCTAGCCATGTGTTGTATAGGCGCGCTAAGGACATGTCCTGCTGCTATGAGGCTACAGTTACCCTAACATGCCAGGTCAGAATTATAAACAAGAAATTAACAATTTACTTTATTTATAAAGTGCAACATGTGTGCAGATGGCCTGCTTCAAGCAAGCACAGTGGAAACGATCCTTGTGGTTTTGACAGCAAGGTTTAAGAGTTAAGGTGCTGGTGAGCTGTACCTCTGTGGACCTCGTCTCTCTTCACTATTTTTCCCAGGCCAAACTGCTGCCTTCCTTCTCCTCTTCAGATTTAGAAATAAAACAAGTCGATCTGAAATTAAAACTTTTCTTACAAACCCTGCAGTAGGCATATACCCACCACCACCACCAACAAGACCGTATCAGGCTTGTAGACTTAGGCTAGCTGAACCTGTCCAATTATGCCACTTAACCAGGGTGGTGTTGGCATTAGTACCTGTCTGGTATAGTATAGCTTCCATGTAGCCTTCCAGAATTAGCCTACCAGTTTACATTAGCCACCTCCTCTGCTGCTATAACGTAACTATGCTGTTGGAATGGGATTCTCATAAGCCGCAGTGACAGCGGAACAACTCCAGGCAAAAATCTTAATGTGCGCCACCGATTGCGTCAACCAGTGGCCCAGCATAGGTCCTGTTTCTAGGCCAACTTGGCAGTGGAAGCACTGATTTCATCCTTGTTGTTGGTCTTTGGTAACTGCATTGTTTGTCCATGCAGTAAGTGCTTCTAGATGTAAGTGATGAGATTCTTCAACATTGTCTTTCCCATATTGGGTGGCCTGAGAGGAAGGCTCCAGTATAATGTCCTTGCAGAAAACTTCATCCATCTGAGACTGAGGGACTGATCCTCCTGAAGATGACACTAGTGCTGAGGGACTGATCCTCCTGAAGATGACACTAGTGCTGAGGGACTGATCCTCCTGAAGATGACACTAGTGCTGAGGGACTGATCCTCCTGAAGATGACACTAATGGTGAGGTTGACTTCACCTCTGCTAACTTTCTTGCTGTTTACTCATTCAAGGACAAGTTCACCTTTTTACACTTAAAGCCCTGTTTCCTGATTGTTTATGATGAAACACAATGGTTAAGATTAAAATTTTGACGTAGAATTTTGATTTAGAAAAGATGGCCTATTCATCGGCACAAAACCCCAAACTACCTAATAGAGTCCAAATAAGTCCTAACAACTATTCCTGTTGTACTACCACCTTATAAGCCTTTTACTGAGCATAATTCATATACAACACCTTGCTGACTTACTATGAATAAGCAGTAATTAGGAGTTTATATTAGAGACAGTAGTTAATGGTTTACTATGTAGAATAAAATCATGCAGAATAAGGTGTTACTAAGCAACTTGTGTTGCCTAACAAATGGCCAGTAAGTTATTAATTTGCATGGTAATAAGCTGCTAATTAATGGTGAATATGTGTACCCTAATCTAAAGTGTTACCAAGATTGCACAACTATGTAGCCATTCTGTGGGTGTGGGTGTGGGGGTGGTATCCCAACAACTGAAAATTCTCAGAATAGAGGCATTCATCAAACTTTTAATCTCAATCACTGTATTTCATAAAGTCAGAAAACAAGGCTTTAAGTAAAAAAGTCCTTTAGGTACTGCTTTCTGATTGGCTGACAGGGTGCGTGTTGATTCCATGTCTAACAGCTGCACACCTATGAACTAGATCTGGCTCTTCTGAATGGTAACTATAACAACCATAGCAAACAGAGGTTGAACTTGGGAGCAAGAATGGAATCAGCCGTTACCGTAGCGACAACTACGGTACCTTTCTTAGTAAATCTAGAGAGTAGCACAGCAACTGTGCAGGTTTCTTTAGAACGGAGCTGCATGAGTTGCAACCAGGTCATCAGCGGGATAATGACCTTGGAGAGAAGTTTACACTTATATATTAACACTGGTGTTTAACACTAGTTTGGAGTAGGACCAAATCTACGCTAACAATATTGCCCCCTTTAGTGTAGCGTGTG
>PYXC01000184.1:80000-85000 GCA_015244755.2 Tenualosa ilisha | reverse complement strand
GTGCACCCCTTAGCACATTTCAAGTGTGTGTGTGTGAGTGAGTGACAGAGTGAGTCAGAGAGAGAAAGAAAGAAGGGAGAAAGAGAGAAGGTGCTCTGTGTGTGTGTGTGTTAGGGAGGTAATTGTGTGTATGAGGTGTGTGTGTACGCATCAGAGCCAGGAAGAGGAAAAGTTGCAGCTAAGAATTTTGTTTTCTATGTTCTTCACCGACATGTGTTATATGTTCACACACACACACACACACACACACACACACACTCTTACCCTGAGAGTGTTCATTAAAGCTGGCCCCACACTACACACTACACCACACACATAAAGAATCTTAACCCATATTCTCTCTGTGATCGTAAACAATCATGCATAAGATGGAACACCACACACTCCCCCACACGCCCCACCACACACACTCCCCCACACGCCCCACCACACACACTCCCCCACACGCCCAACCACACACAGTCTCCCACACGCCCCACCACACACACTCCCCCACACGCCCCACCACACACACTCCCCCACACGCCCCACCACACACACTCCCCCACACGCCCCACCACACACACTCCCCCACACGCCCAACCACACACAGTCTCCCACACGCCCCACCACACACACTCCCCACACGCCCCACCACACACACTCCCCCACACGCCCCACCACACACACTCCCCCACACGCCCAACCACACACAGTCTCCCACACGCCCCAACCACACACAGTCTCCCACACGCCCCACCACACACACTCCCCCACACGCTACCCCACACGCTCCCCCACACACTACCCACACACTAACCCACAAGCTCCACCACACGCCCCACCACGCTCCCCCACACGCTCCCCCACACGCCCCACCACACGCTACCCACACGCTACCCCACACGCTCCCCCACACACTACCCCACACACTAACCCACACACTAACCCACAAGCTCCACCACACGCCCCACCACGCTACCCCACACGCTACCCCACACGCTCCCCCACACGCTCCCCCACACACTACCCCACACACTCCACCATACACTACCCCACACACTCCACCACACACGCCCCACCACACGCCCCACCACACGCTACCCAACACGCCCCACCACACGCTCCCCCACACACTACCCCACACGCCCCACCACACGCTACCCCACACGCCCCACCACACGCTCCCCCACACACTACCCCACACACTCCACCATACACTACCCCACACACTCCACCACACACGCCCCACCACACGCTACCCAACACTACCCCACACGCCCCACCACACGCTACCCAACACGCCCCACCACACGCTACCCAACACGCCCCACCACACGCTACCCCACACGCCCCACCACACGCTACCCAACACGCCCCACCACACGCTACCCCACACGCCCCACCACACGCTCCCCCACACACTACCCAACACGCCCCACCACACGCTACCCAACACTACCCCACACGCCCCACCACACACTATCCCACACGCTCCCCCACATGCCCCACCACACGCCTCAGGCCATTAGGATCATATTCTGGCATCAGGCCATAGGATCATATTCTGGCATCAGGCCATAGGATCATATTCTGGCATCAGGCCATAGGATCATATTCTGGCATCAGGCCGTAGGATAATATGGCCTAACCGTGGACCTTCTCTTAGAGCGTTTGAAAATATGACATTTTAGATTCCAATACCAAGCATCTAACTGGGGATGCGTCATCTCTTTTGACTGTTAAAATATCCACCATGTTAACCATTTGCAGTGCCAAACATGTTCACTTCTGAAGCGGTTTTATTTTATTTGTTAAAAGCAATTTTCTAGATGGTCATGTAGTGGGCCACCCAAGCTGTGTGTTCACCAACTCAACGGACTGAGTGGGATGTAACGTTCCAGTGGGAACCACAAACACAAACTCACCTTTGCCTGGCCTGACCAAGAAGTTCTACTGTGGGCCACGTGATGCTCCACAAACACAAACTCACTTCTGCCTGGCCTGAACAAGAGGTTCTACTGTGGGCCACGTGATGCTCCACAAACACAAACTCACTTCTGCCTGGCCTGAACAAGAGGTTCTACTGTGGGCCACGTGATGCTCCACAAACACAAACTCACTTCTGCCTGGCCTGAACAAGAGGTTCTACTGTGGGCCACGTGATGCTCCACAAACACAAACTCACTTCTGCCTGGCCTGAACAAGAGGTTCTACTGTGGGCCACGTGATGCTCCACAAACACAAACTCACTTCTGCCTAGCCTGAACAAGAGGTTCTACTGTGGGCCACGTGATGCTCCACAAACACAAACTCACTTCTGCCTGGCCTGAACAAGAAGTTCTACTGTGGGCCACGTGATGCTCCACAAACACAAACTCACTTCTGCCTGGCCTGAACAAGAGGTTCTACTGTGGGCCACGTGATGCTCCACAAACACAAACTCACCTCTGCCTGGCCTGAACAAGAGGTTCTACTGTGGGCCACGTGATGCTCCACAAACACAAACTCACCTCTGCCTGGCCTGAACAAGAGGTTCTACTGTGGGCCACGTGATGCTCCACAAACACAAACTCACTTCTGCCTGGCCTGAACAAGAGGTTCTACTGTGGGCCACGTGATGCTCCACAAACACAAACTCACCTCTGCCTGGCCTGAACAAGAGGTTCTACTGTGGGCCACGTGATGCTCCACAAACACAAACTCACCTCTGCCTGGCCTGAACAAGAGGTTCTACTGTGGGCCACGTGATGCTCCACAAACACAAACTCACCTCTGCCTGGCCTGAACAAGAGGTTCTACTGTGGGCCACGTGATGCTCCACAAACACAAACTCACCTCTGCCTGGCCTGAACAAGAGGTTCTACTGTGGGCCACGTGATGCTCCACAAACACAAACTCACCTCTGCCTGGCCTGAACAAGAGGTTCTACTGTGGGCCACGTGATGCTCCACAAACACAAACTCACCTCTGCCTGGCCTGAACAAGAGGTTCTACTGTGGGCCACGTGATGCTCCACAAACACAAACTCACCTCTGCCTGGCCTGAACAAGAGGTTCTACTGTGGGCCACGTGATGCTCCACAAACACAAACTCACCTCTGCCTGGCCTGAACAAGAGGTTCTACTGTGGGCCACGTGATGCTCCACAAACACAAACTCACCTCTGCCTGGCCTGAACAAGAGGTTCTACTGTGGGCCACGTGATGCTCCACAAACACAAACTCACTTCTGCCTGGCCTGAACAAGAGGTTCTACTGTGGGCCACGTGATGCTCCACAAACACAAACTCACCTCTGCCTGGCCTGAACAAGAGGTTCTACTGTGGGCCACGTGATGCTCCACAAACACAAACTCACCTCTGCCTGGCCTGAACAAGAGGTTCTACTGTGGGCCACGTGATGCTCCACAAACACAAACTCACCTCTGCCTGGCCTGAACAAGAGGTTCTACTGTGGGCCACGTGATGCTCCACAAACACAAACTCACCTCTGCCTGGCCTGAACAAGAGGTTCTACTGTGGGCCACGTGATGCTCCACAAACACAAACTCACTTCTGCCTGGCCTGAACAAGAAGTTCTACTGTGGGCCACGTGATGCTCCACAAACACAAACTCACCTCTGCCTAGCCTGAACAAGAGGTTCTACTGTGGGCCACGTGATGCTCCACAAACACAAACTCACCTCTGCCTAGCCTGAACAAGAGGTTCTACTGTGGGCCACGTGATGCTCCACAAACACAAACTCACCTCTGCCTGGCCTGAACAAGAGGTTCTACTGTGGGCCACGTGATGCTCCACAAACACAAACTCACCTCTGCCTGGCCTGAACAAGAGGTTCTACTGTGGGCCACGTGATGCTCCACAAACACAAACTCACCTCTGCCTGGCCTGAACAAGAGGTTCTACTGTGGGCCACGTGATGCTCCACAAACACAAACTCACCTCTGCCTGGCCTGAACAAGAGGTTCTACTGTGGGCCACGTGATGCTCCACAAACACAAACTCACCTCTGCCTGGCCTGAACAAGAGGTTCTACTGTGGGCCACGTGATGCTCCACAAACACAAACTCACCTCTGCCTGGCCTGAACAAGAGGTTCTACTGTGGGCCACGTGATGCTCCACAAACACAAACTCACCTCTGCCTGGCCTGAACAAGAGGTTCTACTGTGGGCCACGTGATGCTCCACAAACACAAACTCACCTCTGCCTGGCCTGAACAAGAGGTTCTACTGTGGGCCACGTGATGCCCACGCCGCCTTCTTGCAGTCTTTTCATGTGTGGACGCCTCAATTAACAGGCAAGTTCTGCCCACTTGGTCCACCACAGCAGGCTAGTGTTTTTGAATGGGCAACGGCACAAAAGAATTACCAGCACACATCTGCAGGCTACCTCCAACCCCACCAGTCTCTCTCTTTCTGTCTGTCACTTGAGACAAAAACATGTGAAAAGGCTGAAAGTTTGACAGTTTTTAAGAATGGGACAAATGAAGGGACAGCAGACCCTCATATCCAGTCCTCCCAGGAAGGGTTTAAACAGCAGTGCACTGCGACGTAGCAGCACTGTCAGGCAGGCAAACACTTTATCGCTTTGTAAAAATGTATTTCTGTCTTATTCCTTCCTGCTAGCCTCTGGGCTGATTAAAGCTACAGCCTATGTGGGACCAAAGACACACTAGTTCAAATTCCGTAAACTTCCCAAAATAGTAATTTACCAAGTATTGATCATCCAGCCACAACCGCTGTTTTCCATACAAACAAGCATGTTGGGGAACAGCACTAACTGGGCTAAGGAATAAGCATGAAATGGATTCTCACAAGATTCTCTCTCTTAGTAGTGTGTGGTGGCCATGAGCACTCCCTATGGGTGCAGCGAGAGGAAGTTGTTCTAGCCCTAAGCTCTTACTCTAGGAGTGTTCATTTATGATTCTGTGTTTATGATGTCGTAGCTACACACACACACACACACACACACACACACACACACACACAGAGATCACCCCAACCCACCATTCAGGACTTC
>PYXC01000184.1:70000-75000 GCA_015244755.2 Tenualosa ilisha | reverse complement strand
AACGGAATTCTGAGAGCTGTATAACTTTTCAGTTAGAGGGGAACGCCGGCAGGTTTAGAGCTACATTCCAGTGTTGTTAGCTACCATGAAATGAAACAAATCTGTGCTACCTGGGTGAGATATTGTAGGAAAAACTGTAATATCCTAGAAATGAATGTCAGCAAGAGAGAATAGTAATGTGATACAAATGTACGCCATGTGGAAAACCTTATTCTAAAGGGGTAAAACTGCCAACCAAGCAAATTATGATTAGATATGTGGGAAACAGGACGTGCTGGTAAAAATCAAATAGACATCCGTCTCCACCAGGAATTCAGAGGGTGGACATAGAACATGGACAACAGAAGGGCAAGAAGTCACATGCCATTTGTGAAGGTAGTAAGGTCTACCAGATGGTGTATACTGGGGGGTATAAAAGGGAATCCTAGTCTCCAAGAAGATGGGCTAGTTACTCGACACACCTTGTGTAGGTTTTGTGTGAGTAACTTGTCTTCGGCGTCATGATTAAAGGCTGCAGTGATCCACCAAGTTGCTTCCACCAAAAACTCTGGACCACAATATCGCGGCTGCAGCGAGCCTGCCAGGGCAGCCAAATAGCGTAGCAATGAGGGCAAGTCAAAATCAAAAGTGCTTTTATGCACTAAAGAGGCTACACACCACTCTCTACCGCCCCTTGTAACTTAGCCATGAGCCTTATGAGCCTGGTGGTATGGCGTTTTGCAGTAGTGGTATAGACAGGTTCTACAAGAACCCTTTAAGCAGACTGTCACACACCTCTGTTGATTTCCACTGCACTTGTGAAAGCCCCAATGAGTTGATTGCCAAATTAATTTCTAATCCCATCTACAAATGAATCTTATTTTTTCCAAACAGCTATGGTTGAGTATTTACATCATCATGACAACATTAAGTGTGTGTGGCTATTGGTTACTGCGTTCTATCACCGCAGTCTATCCTTGTCTTCCTTGAGCTGCACGCTGACATCTCACTCTGAGATCTTGTGGGAGTTCACCATCGCAGGGAGAGCAAAGTGAACTCAGGAGGGAAGAAGGCCACGGCTGACTAAATCAAGTCTAGTCCCGTAAGCCTTTAGCACTGGACGTAGCTCCATATGTGCCGGCCTTCCCTTTTAAACAGAAGAATAAGAAAAACCAACCGCACTGACATGATGTCAAAGGCTGCTAAGCACTGTGTTGTCCAGACATCCACTGAAATCAGTTCACTTGGGATCGACTTTCCTACATCAACTTCTGCGCGCATGCGCACACGCGCACACACACACACACACACACACACACACACACACACACACACACACACACACCTTCCTTGTGCTTCTCGCGGGTCATGAGGGAGAGGATGGTCTTGGCGTAATCGTAGGTCTGCTGCTCACTGGGTGCTCCGGAATATTCCCCATAATTAGCCAGCTCCTCCACACCTCCCAGGTCACAGATGGTGTCACTGAACACACACACACACACACACACACACACACACACACACACACACACACAGACAGAGTTTCTTGCCGTTTTTAGACTGCCTCTGGCTACTACAACACTGAGTGTTATTTTGGCCAAGCTGCATTACTAGAATCAAGTCCTGCTCTCATTCATACACACACACACACACACACACACACTTACTCTCTCATACACACACACACACTCTTACTCTCTCATACACACACACACACACACACACACACACTCTTACTCTCTCATACACACATACACACACACACACACACTCTTACTCTCTCATACACACACACACACACACACACACACTTACTTACTCTCTCATACACACACACACACACACTTACTTACTCTCTCATACACACACACACACACACTCTTACTCTCTCTCTCTCACACACACACACACTCTTACTCTCTCTCTCACACACACACACACTCTTACTCTCTCTCTCACACACACACACACACACACACACACACACTTACTGTCTCATACACACACACACACACTCTTACTCTCTCATACACACACACACTCTTACTCTTACTCTCATACACGCACACACACACTTACTCTCTCTTACACGCACACACACACTTATTCTCTCATACACACACACACACACACACACACACACACACACACACACACTTACTCCCTCATGCACACACACACAATTACTCTCTCATATACAGACAGACCTGTATACTACAGAGGCTCCTCCTCCAGCCACCATGGTCCAGATGCGGCCTCTAGGGTTGAGGATAGTTAGCTTCAGACTGGCTCCACTCTTAGCATCTAGATCAGCAATGTATGCCTCCTACACACACACACACACACACACACACACACACACACAGATCAGCAATGTACACCTCCTACACACACACATTAGCAATATACGCCTCCTATACACACACACAGATCAGCAATGCATGCCTCCCACACATACACAGATCAGCAATGTACACCTCCTACACACACACACATGCGCACACACACACACACACACACACACACACACACACACACACAGATCAGCAATGTACACCTCCTACACACACACATTAGCAATATACGCCTCCTATACACACACACAGATCAGCAATGCATGCCTCCCACACATACACAGATCAGCAATGTACACCTCCTACACACACACACACACACATGCGCACACACACACATACACACACACACACACACACAGATCAGCAATGTACACCTCCTACACACACACATTAGCAATATACGCCTCCTATACACACACACAGATCAGCAATGCATGCCTCCCACACATACACAGATCAGCAATGTACACCTCCTACACACACACACATGCACACACACCTCTGGGTAAGCCTCTCTTCCAAAAGGAGGGGGGAAGTCCACATCTCCCCACTTGGCCTTGCAGAGGTAGTCAGCAGTGACATCAATCTTAGCAGCCATGTCCAGAACATACACACCGTCCTGCGTCACCACTGCATCAGCGCGCACACACACAAACGCGCACACACACACACACACACACACACACACACACACAGCACAAAAACAAAAAACAAACAACCCAACTGTCATTTCTGCACACACAAAAACAACATTTAACTACATCCGTTTTGTACAAATTACTGCTGATTACAGATTTATAACCATCAAATTTACAGACACATTGGAATAACATAACACATGTACACAACACTTTCGTTTCTTTACACAATATCAACAAATCTAACTCAGTTCCACAAAACACAAGTGATGTTAGTAGTACCTATACCTACCTATACTAATCACACATGTAATACAAGGGGATTCATTAAAAGAAGGGATTATTCTAATATATATTTCAGGGAGTGCTTGATGTCATACATAAAGATAACTAAGGAAGAGATTACTGAGATAAATAATTATCTGATGAAGTGATTACTGTGATATAAACACATATCTAACGGAGTAATTACAGTAACAAATCTAAATATCTAAGGGAGTGATTACTGTAACACGTGTAAATATCTAAGTGAGTGATTACTGTAACACGTGTAAATATCTAAGGGAGTTTATTACAGTAACACATCTAAATATCTAAGGAGTAATTACTGTAATATGTAAATATCTAAGGGAGTTTATTACAGTAACACATGTAAATATCTAAAGGGAGTGATTACTGTAGTCTATACACATATCTAAGGGAGTGATTGATGTAATCTACACACATATCTAAGGGAGTGATTACTGTAATCTATACACATATCTAAGGGAGTGATTACTGTAATCTACACACATATCTAAGGGAGTGATTGATGTAATCTATACACATATCTAAGGGAGTGATTACTGTAATCTATACACATATCTAAGGGAGTGATTGATGTAATCTACACACATATCTAAGGGAGTGATTACTGTAATCTACACACATATCTAAGGGAGTGATTACTGTAATCTACACACATATCTAAGGGAGTGATTCATTGACGTATAAAAGAGTGATTAATAATAAATCTAACCCAGTTCGACAAAATACAAGTAATATTACCAGTACTTTTACCAATGGGACTAATTGCACATGTAAAAAAATAATTTTTCTAATATAAATATCTCAGGGAGTGCTTGATAAAATATATAAATGGGAATGGTAAATATAATATATATAAATAATCTCAGGGAGTGACTACTGTAATATTTATATATGGGAAATTCCTATCAAAACTACCACGTCTATAGCGGCTAAACGATGCCATGGTTTGGGATGTGAATAATTTGGAGCTTGGAATTTGGAGCATTCACTCTAAATTATAAAACTCTTCTTCGCTTTGGCTTTGACCTGCAATTGACATAAACGTAGTCGGCAAAGCTGCTGTAAACTACTACCCAACTTGCGGAGTCTTTGGTCTCCTTTCTCTTCTAAGGTAACATAAAGAATACAAGTCACTACGCAGAGGTTCAAAGACAGCTGTTCATGTCTGAGGGTTGACTGCAACTCTGCTGAGCACTGAGGAAAGATGGCAAAGTAGCCTATGGTAGGCCTAAGTTCTTCTTAAGACTTTAAGAGCTCTGTCCGGGTGTGAAAGAGTTTCTCTGACATTATTGGCAGAATATAAGCAACATAATGATGGTTGCAGTGCATGTGCTTCATAATATGGCATTTGTGAAAGAGCTGAGGAACACATGGAATGAGAGTAGACTAGGAAAAGGCCGTGTAGATTAAGGGGGAGTGTAGGGCGGTGGTGGCATAGTGGTTAAAGGACCTAAAATAGTGGGTTTGAATCCGGGCTGCCACCGTTGTGCCCTTGAGCAAGGCACTTAGCCCTAGCCCTAATGCCCTCTAAGGGAGACTGGCCTGATGGAATTGATAGTTGGCAAATGTAAGTTGCTTTGGATAAGAGCGCCTGCTAAATGCAGAAATGTAAATATCTGAGTGTGCAGAATTTACGCACCTGGGATGTGAGTGGAGGGGGGGTGTTGGGCACCTCTGACCTAAGGGATTCATTATTCAAATATATCTATAAATACAA
>PYXC01000184.1:0-65000 GCA_015244755.2 Tenualosa ilisha | reverse complement strand
AAAAACTGCACTATTTTAAGTTGAAAGTGCAATAGTGTAATAAAAAGTGCAATCTAAAAGAGAAATTAAGTATAGGATGTTATGTGCATTCTCAAAATTTAAGCCAGGAGATATTTTTGGAAGAGCTGGGCCTTCAAGAGTTTCTTGAAGGTGGAGGTTGACCTGGTAGCACTTGGAAGGTCATTCCACCAGCGTGGAACCAAACCTGAGGGTCTGGATTGACCCTACTAAATTCTCTGACTTCCTGTCTTCTCTTGTTATTAAAACAACAAAGATATTTGGTGATTTGAATACCCACATGGATGTTACAAATTAAAGCCTGGCAGCTGCGTCCCAATCTTTTACTGATCACACTGGCCTCTGCGAAAATGTAAATACACCTACACATCAAGATAATCACACCATTGACCTTGTACTAACATATGGAGTACAAATAGAACAACTTACAACCTTACCTCAACATCCTACACTAACTGACCACTACCTAAGTAGATATTGCTAACAAAATTATTATAGAGCGCAATACAATTATTATTATTACAATTCAATCACATCACTCACAATGGCACTGTAAAAAAAAAATGGACCCTCACAATTTTACCCCATGATCGATCCCACTCCATGACTAACATTATGCCTGGCTGCTACTACACTGTCCAGCCATAACTTTTGATAGCAACCTATGGCTTGACTACCATATAATGTTGTGGGACAATATTTTGGTATTATTATGATGCTCAGTTAAAATCATTGACTAATCTATCATGATAACCACTGCTCTACTTTTTCTGTATGACCACTGTCAGTTGGGTTGACCCCCCCTCTACCTCTACTAACTACCACAGTTTTTTTTTTTTTACCAGAGTTTTTCTTTGCCCCTGTTGCTTTTGGGTGCTCTTTGCTGTAAATTGCCATGAGACAATATTATTGTAAATGGCACTGTATAAATATAATTGAATTGATTTATCTTTTTTATCATTCACTTCAAGAGAGGACTTTAGTTGCAATCTTTATGTTTTAAAAACAGCTAGTTAACAAACATGCGAGTTAGCATCACAGTCTTGCTACATGTTGAACTTGCTAGTTAGTGTCACAGGCTTGCTACATATTTAACATGGTAATTAACGTCACAAGCTTGCAACATGTTGAACATGCTGATTAACATCACAACCTTGCTGCATGCTGAACATGCCAATTAACATCACAGCCTTGCTACATGTTGAACTTTCAAGTTAACGTCACAGACTTGCTACATATTGAAAATGTTAGTAAACGTCACAGGCTTGCTACATATTGAACATGCTAGTTAGCGTCACAGTCTTGCTACATACAGAACATGCCAGTTAGCGTCACAGTCCTGTTACACACAGAACACGCTAGTTAGTATGAATGTTTGTGCTGGATGATGGCAAAGTAGGGACAGATTTCCTTCCTTTTACATTGAAACTACTTAAGAATGTAATAAGATTTAAGGGACTGTTAGAATTTGATATCATTTTAAATGATTTCTATCTACTCCTTTCTAACTGTCAAATGAGTAATTTTCATCCGTGTACTGCTTCGAGTTATCTGTCCAGCTAAGTCTGTACAGAATGTTCGGTCAACTACTGGCGTGACACGGTGAAGACCTTAAAGGTAGCCTTGACCATTGGTCATGTGTCGATGCTTGTCAGGTGCCAGGCTTTGGTATGTGCATGTATGCTCCTGTTTAGGCTATGTGTTGTTTGCCCGCATCTAAATCCTTGAGTATGTCCCTGAGCTATGTACTTATATTCCGCCCACATTAGATACTGTTATTTTCTACAGTTTAGTGAAAAGTCAAACTGGTAAAAAAACAAAATCTAACAGGACACTCATATTACATTTATTAGATCATATTTTTGGTAAGTAGGCCTATAAGATAACTCCAAGTAGTGACACATGCTCAATTAATGTTAGAGAGCTTGTCACCGACACTGTGAACTGCAGCACAACAGATACACGCATCAAGACAAAATAAGACCAAGATAGGCAGTCCTCACACATACACACAGCAGAATATTCAAGGCTAGGGTCACAGTCTGAATGCTTGCCTTCATGACAGACCACATCCCATCTAACAGAAATACACTCCTCCCTTCTGTAGAAAGATACTCCTCTATTCAACACACTCAGTCACTCACACAATCACTCCTGTAGAAATACACTCACTCAGTCAGTTTTGTATAAATACACTCACTCACTCTTGTAGACATACACTCACACAGTCAGTCACTGAATATGGCTGCTCACTAGAGATGGCTGCTTGGTTGTGACCAGGGCCTAAGGGTCCCTAATTTGGGTTCATTAATCTCCTCCTCTGCTGCATGTACTGATTGACTCATTCATTAGATACTTCAGTCACACGTACGCACACACACACACACACACACCAGAGGCCCAACCTATTCTCAAATCAGAAGACCAAACTGTCTCACTCAATCACAGAAACACACACATATACACACACACACAAGTCCAACCCCAGTTCAACCCCAAGTCACAGACACTTCTAGGACATAAAAGACAAAAGCCTCAGGTTGTAGGTGAATCACCTGTCTCTATATGTGTGAATTACTCTTAAACATTTACATGCATTTACATTACACACTCAGCAGACCCAAGAGCAACTTCGTGTTAAAAGAGTTAATAATCAGAATCAGTTCTGTATGACACCGCTGCTTTATGTTTTATTCTTATTTGTAATGTTTGTGTATGTAGTTGATTCTGCAGCTAGACATTGGAGTCAACATGTCTCTGCCACCATACTGGGTGTCAGCTACCCCAACTAAAAGAGTTGTGAAGTCTCCATGAATGCCTGGTGTGTATAAATGGGTGATCCCTGTACTTCCTATCTTATGATTACAATTAAATTAGTCTGCAATTAGAGTGGGGCCCTTTTTAGACTGTTAACCAAATGGCTGACCTCCAGGTAGGTCATGCCCACTTTCACACATCTAGCCTGTTTGGACAGACATCCTCCTTTTGATCTAAACCATATTTAAGTTAGGTCAGTACTTTGTCTAGTCAGAGGCACTAGTGGAATTTCTGAGTAAAGCTGTGTCTCTCCCTTGTTGCGCATGACTGTAGAGATTAAACCTGTTTCCTGATTGATCTGAATCCTGACTGCACGCATCTGTGGTCCATAAAAAATGACCATCAGGGTTAAGGGCACAGCGGTGGCACCCACGAGTCAGACCCACAATGTTCGGGCTATTTGCCCACTAGCCAGGTTCCTTTGAGGAGAAATCCAGTGTGAATCAATCAATCAATAGCTTTGTTGTTTGAGGTATGAAAAAGAACCAGAAAACTTTACACATTTGACCAAACAGCAGTCCAGCATTTATCATTAACTCATTGGGCCTCCATGCCCCATTCCAATGGTGTTAACTGGCAATTCGCTATTTGGTCTATGTCGTGTCAAATTCCCATTTTTTTGCCCACCAACAGCACCTGGTGACCTCGAACAACAGGGCAAATTAATCGATTCATAACGAATTTCTCCTTTAACCAATACGCAAGCACAATGTTGTTATTGACAGAGGAAGAATCACTTATGATTGACGTGATTTTTTTGTTTCTGCGCTTTACTTTATTGCCTTGGTTTCAGCAGGACAGTCAGTGCAATTCTGTTTGCGAGTCAATTTAATGGCTCATACTGTACCGTCAGTGAGTGTATGCATGCATCACTGAATTACATCACACGTACACACACATACCACACATGCTACACACAGATACACACACACACACACACACACACACACACACACACACACACACACACACACACAAATACATACAGTGTCAGTGGACGTCAGTAGAGGCAAAGATGCCTCAGCAACTCAGGACTAAGAATCATCTCTCAGGTGGCCATCCCTAAACAAACATGTCATGACATCACACCAGGAACTGAGTGGCAAACACATTAAACAGCCATGACAATCACAATCACACACACACACACTCTTCCATGACTATAGCACAGCTCTAATGACTAGCTCTATTAGCTGAAGGTTGTAAGACCCATGGCTGTGGTAGACTTCAGTGCAGACAATGCGCACCGCAATGATCACGCATACTTTTTTCCTAGTTGTCTGGTTGCGTGTCGGGGTCCTCCGTCTTAACACCGAAACGTAGTTCAATTACTGAACCGCAACCTTAACTATCAACCTAGCGTCGTTTGTTTACAACCGTGATGCACACACTCGCTAATGAGACATTTTTGGGACACTTCAAGGCTTACTCCACAAACAATATTAGTATCCTCTTCCCCTCTCTCTCTCACACACACACACTCTCCTCTCACTTACTCATTTACACACACACTCTCCTCTCACTTACTCATTTACACACTCACTCTCTCACACACACACACACACACGTCTGACCTTTGAGTTCTGGCAACAAAACAATCAGGAAATGCTTCAGGTATGCCCTACACATCTGTGTGTGTGTGTTCCAGCAGCAACAAAACAATCAGGAAATGCTCAAGTATGCGCCATACATCTCATTGCTATAATTAAGGTGGCCATCACCTCAGGTACGCTTGACGCCTAGTTGGGAAACCACCACTGTCATTCTGTAGGCAGAGGATTAGCATTTCAAGCGCTCAGGCGCCCAAGGAAAAATTCCTATGAAAAAATGAATTACATTTCAGGATATCAGCAAAATAATGCTGCTGATGGTTAATTACACCTGAGAGCCTTCAGCATTTCTTGCCCATCAATAAAAACTACATGTTTCGCATGTCTGCGTGGTCTTCAGACCCGCTGTATCTCAGACTGTTGCTATGCCTTTGCTAACACTAACCCAGGAAACCAGACTGGACTACAAGAATCCCTTGTCACTAGTCTCTGCTAGTGCATCACCAATAGCTGATCACTACAGTCTGTAGATTAGTGTGAACAGGTTGTTTTAAGGACTATGGATGCAGTGAGAAGTTACATGAAAACAAGCGAAGGGTTAGGGTTAGCCCAAGTTATTTAAGTTATAGAGGTAAAACAATAGGGTTAGCCCAAGTTCTTTAAGTTATAGAGGTAAAACAATAGCCGAACAGTTTCATCCCTGGTTCCAAAATCAAATGAGAGATGTATTTTAACTCCGCAGACAGAATGCCGAAGTCGCCTGTTCATATTCCTTCACTCACACTTTATTTGCACTGGATTTGCAACACAAAAAAACAAATCACATACAGATTTTCACCTTGGGAACCTAGGGACGGAAAATACTAATACAAAAAACTACTAATACTAATATTTACATACATATATGTATGCCCAAATTACACATTTGCTCTCTGATGTGTGAGCCTGGCCTAATTCACTTTCCTCCTCTGTCCACAATTATCTCTGCTGAGTGTCATCCCTGCCTCACTCCGGCGGATTCCTCTCACCCTCCCCTCCCGAGTGGACTGCAACCAACACTACGGGAGGCCCATTGGATGGCTCTATCATAGAGGCCCTTCCTGGACGCCCATGCTAGGCCCAACTCCCCTTCCTTGAGGCTTTGTTATTGACCCCCCCCTCACAATCGCACTGTCAAATGGACCCTTATTGTTACCCCCATGACCCATCTCACTCCTTTGAGTTTGACACTATGTCTGGCCGCTGCTACACTGTCCAGCCATAATTCCTGATAACCACCTATAGACTGACTACCATGTAATGTAAAGTGGGATAATACTCTATTATGAACTATTATGAACCTTAGCTAAAACCATAGGCAACTTGTAGTCTGTCATGGTTACTCCTGATTGTAATTTTTCTGCATGACCCCTGGCAGTTGGGTTAGCCCCTTGAGTCGTGGATCTGCCCAAAGGTTTCTTCCTAGATTAACTGAACATAAGGGAGTTTTTCCTGCCCCTGTTGCTCTTGGGTGCTCCTTCTGTGAAGCGCCACAAGACAATACTATTGTAAAAGGCGCTGTAAAAATAAAACTGAATTCAAAAACTGAATTGAAAAAAATAAAAGCTTCCAGGTCTCTTAGCAACTCTTTTTCATCATATGGCTGTGTGTGTGTGCTAACCTTAACAAACACACACACATAAGCATAACAACACACACGCACACTCTCTTTCTTTACACCTCGTGGTAAATTCTGAAATGAGCTGTCAGGCTCGTCAAGGTGTTCCAGCTGAGCAGGTACAGCCGGCTGGCTGACAAGTGGTTATATTGCCCCACCCACCTTTCCATGATGGACAGGCCCGTTGGCCCAGTCTGCCATCTCTGTACTGCTCACACACACACACACACACACACACACACACACACACACACACACTCCTTGATGGACGGGCCCGTTGGCCCAGTCTGCCATCTCTATACTGCTCACACACACACACACACACACACACACACACACTCCTTGATGGACGGGCCCGTTGGCCCAGTCTGCCATCTCTGTACTGCTCACACACACTCTCTCTCTCTCTCTCTCACACACACACACACACACAGCCCTTGATGGACGGGGCCGTTAGCCCATTCTGCCATCTCTGTGCTGCGCTCTCTCTCACTCACTCACTCACTCACTCACTCACTCACTCACTCACTCACTCACTCACTCACTCACACTCACCACACACACACACACACACACACACACACACACACACACACACACACACACACACACACACACACACAGCCCTTGATGGACGGGGCCGTTAGCCCATTCTGCCATCTCTGTGCTGCTCACGCACCAGAGCCTCAAAACAAAAATCAATCAGGTTAAGAGCCCTGGAGAGCCTTCCAGCACCTGCGACACTGTCACACACAGACACACACAGACTCACACACACTCCCTCCCACCAAGAAACTGAGCCAAAATGAGATTGCATTTTATGGGGAGAGGAAAACCTTAAACACACACACACTCCCTGAGTCAAGGCGTTTTTTATTGCAGATGAGCGAGTTACAGTCTTATCTGTGAATAATAGCCTCATTAGATCATGGACATCGAAACTCTGACCAACCCGAGGAGGGGGGAGCCCGAGGATAGTGATGCGTGCTGTGGCTGAATGGTGAAGAGATACATGTAACATTCACAAGCCTATAACCGTTTTAAGGTTGGGAAAATATTAGTGTGTAATGTTTGAGCGACGTTGTCCCGGACTACGGCTAGAAGTAAGGACAGCGGAGGGGAGAGTTTGCTCCAGGCTTCTGTTGGAGTGACGCCAAAACTACTTTTCATCCTCGCGTAACCGGGGATCCATTGTCTGAAAGCGCGTCCGAAAGAACCCATTCATTTCCAAGCGCCTCACCCCAGGCTACCGATATGTGCTCACTCGACGGGCTTCTTTTCACGGCCACTGATGCCGAAGTAAATATCATGTCTCGGGGAAAGAGATTTTGCAAACTTGAATCACATGGACGAAAGAACGGTGTTCAGATTTGACATTTGATGACGCTGTGTTACTTTACAAACGTTTGATCGCGCACAGACTGTAAACTAACGTTACACACTAAATCAAAGGAATGTTAAAAAAAACGTGAACTACGTTAGTAAACACAACTATGCACTGACAGCCGCAACGCTTAGCTTCCATTAATGAATTAGCTAGCATGATATACTACAAACGTGAAAGAATGAGTTAAGCACATATTTTCCCAGCGTTTAGCTGATCAAGTGTCTCGGGTTAAGTCCGGATCTAGGATCCGGGAGCAATGAGATGCCGGCAGACATAAAGAAGGGGATGGTCATCTTCACTAGGAAGCTAACTAGCTACCTTCATAGCACCGACTGGTTGACAGACTGGCCCTCTTGACATGTTGCATTTACAGAGGAAACATTACGATCAGTACGCATTTTTGTCCAAAACGTGTCACAGTCTTACCTTTAAGCCACGTCTTTGCGAAGGAGAATCTAGGAAAACGTGTTGCCAGTGGCGAGGTTCAGTCTCCGGGCTCTTTGATACTCGGTGTAATGCCACCACGCCTGTCCTAGTCGCTCTCCTAAAGCTGGATCTGTGTCGCTCTGCTCACCTCGCCTCACTATCTGACGATGCCATTGCCCAATCTCTGAGCTCTCCCATTGGCTGATGGCCCTCACACGTGACCGCCCCAGCAGACTGACGCTTTATGCGTTGGCACCGGCTGTACGTCTCACCACCAGGCCGAGAGGGATGGGGAGAGGGCGGGTCTGACCGGTCGAAAACACGAAGGATAGGTCCATGGACATTTGATTGGAGTGTTTGACTCTGCTGCCACCAGGTGGCCAGAAATTTTATAATTTTTCAGTCATGGTAATTCACCAGACCTTTTTCATCTGTCCACGCTTGAAAAAAAAAACACTTAGATAATTCTTATAAAATCAATGTATGTGTTTTCCAGACATGAATCTCATGACTGAGCACACAAGTAACTCCCCACAAGATCTCATTCTCCACCTTACTGTTTTTGCATTTACATACATTTATCATACCTCCTGACACACACCAGCACCCCCACCTGGAGCTGATGTATTTAATTTTACACTCCCCTCTCATTTGATACTGATTCACTATACCCCCGCCCCCACACCTGAACCCGAGGGCACATGTACCTTTCCTATCTATTTATCTATTAATGTCACAACATTTTGGCAAATAAAAACTTTCTAAACATTGGGTCATGGTTGGGTTGGGTTAGGGTTTGATCATATTCTTGTACCTTCTTGTACCTTATTGACTGGCAAATGAGATGTGTGCTGTGCTGGCTACCACACTGGCTAGAAGCTTATTCCAATGACAATCGTAACCACTGTGTTTGTGAATGACATTTGAATGGCATTTGTGATCATAATCACGAATAACATAGAGGGTGTGTGTGTGTGTGTGTGTGTGTGTGTGTGTGTGTGTGTGTGTGTTGGTTAGGGGAGGGGCAGGGCTACTGCGTTTGTGCTGTGTCCCAAGGGCCCTTAATAAAAAGGGGTGGGGGGATGTGCTCTCTGTCCTTGCCCAGGATTCTAATTGAATTACATCCCATCAAGCTAATGCACAGGCTAGGGCAATTTGCCACTCTATGGCTGCAGTCCCCAGTGCTTAAAATAGACCAGACAACATTCATCTTCTGTCTCTTAGTTCCAAGGGTATCATAGGCAATGGTGTGATTCAGTCTGCAGATAAAATCAGACAACTGTTTGAGAATCTCCTACTATTAGCAAGCAGAGGAATGACTAAGCAGAAATACCATGGAGGCTGTGTGTGTGTGTGTGTGTGTGTGTGTGTGTGTGTGTGTGTGTGTTACAAGAATTATGTTGAAACCTCCCAAAAAAGAGAGCGTGATATTCTGATGATGAAACATCACCCTCTGACATAATGTCCCTGTCTCCTTTTCTGTGCCCCAGTGTTAGGGTTAGTTAACCCCGTCTGGTTCCTTTGACCTAGCTTTAGTTAACCCCGTCTGGTTCCTTTGACCTAGCTTTAGTTAACCCCGTCTGGTTCCTTTGACCTAGCTTTAGTTTAACCAGTCTGGTTTGTGACCTCGCATTAGTTAACAGAGTCAGAAATCACGAAGTGTTTAGGGGTGACTAACCTTGGCAATAGGTACCACCACAGACTGTTTCCATAGAAATGACACCCTCTGCTGGGAGAGTGACGTAAGAAATACCACCTAATTGTTCAATTCAATTCAATCTATTTATACATGTATAGTTGTTCTGCACACACTTTTGCCAGGCACCTTGCCCTTACCCTTTGTTTGGATGAAGAGCTGCATTGCCAACCTCCAAAAGGGAGTATATGGGTATATCAGACTAACCAACAAAGGGAGGATACGGGTATATCAGACTAACCAACAAGGGGAGGAATTTAAAGAGTACCACCATGTTGTTCAAGAGTTACACACAGATAGCGCCCGATTCCAAGCTTACTTCAGATTGACAACTGAACAATTTGAAGCCCTCAGCAAGAGTGGCCACACTCAGAAAGCCGATTCGCTCGTCAGAGCGTCTTTGTTTATGTCTACGGTGAGCGCATATCTCTGCATAATTCACATTATTTTGAAAGTATCATTAAAACGAAAAAGAATGTCTGAGAGTAATTTGCAAGTGGATAATCTAACAATCTGACAAATTTCTTAACTTTTCTTTCGTTTTCAAAAACCTTTGTATTTGAAATCTAAATCAAGTCAACATAATCAAACAACTTAACAAATTTCCTGATTGTTGGTTGTGATGATGACTTTATTTGGAAATGTGTTCTTAACCTGACAAGGTAGCCTAGTTTAATGTCACTTCTCTGCCACATTATTGGTTTAGGGTTAGGGTTAGGGTTAGGTTAGGGTTAGGGTTAGGTTTCTTGCCACAGGAGACTCATACAGAACTATAGCTTTCAGTTTTCGAGGGGAACATGGCACTGTGCCCCAGGATGTGTGTGAGGTGATATGGACCAGCCTAGAGGAGAACTACATGCTTGTGCCTAAGATGGAAAATTGGCAGAAGATGTCTGAAGAGTTTGGATCCCTGTTGGCACCCCTTATTGTGTAGGAGTTATCGATGGCAAGGCCCACCTTGCAGTAGCTCCCTTTTCTTTAATTATAAAGGAAGATTTTCAATTGTTCTTCTTGCCATAGTTGATGCTCACCAACGCTTTAGCATGATGGATGTTGGAGCCTAAGGCAGAAATAGTGATTGGGACACTATATGCCTCTGCTTTTGGCAAAGCCCTTAGGCAGGGTAAACCCGATTTACCTGAAGACACCCCTCTCCCAGGTGCTGAGGGACTGGGCCTTGTTTTCATAGCTGATGAAGCCTTCTCTCTTCGTAGGGACATGTTAAGTCCCTATGCTGGACGGACAGAGTGAGTAAAGTGCATTTTCAACCTTTGTCTCTCCCATGCCAGAAGACTTGTTGAGTGCTCCTTTGGCACTCTTGCAAAGCAAGGGTACTTTGTGTTTTCCTGGAGGCTGCAGAATCCATTGTCAAGGCCACATGTATTCTGCACAATTTCATGAGGTGGGAAGATACTGAATCTACACTTTCACAATCTACACTACCATCAGAGCCATTCCTCAGTGCTGTGACCATCAAGAGGGTTGGCGGTAAGAATGCTGCCAAAAGAGGCCATGGCAACCAGAGAAAAATCACAACATACTTCTCTGCCACAGGTGTCCTGGGGGTACAACATCATCTAAGTCTATCTGTGTAATTAAGATCTTTAAGAATTGAGATCTGTCCAACTTAGTTACGAAATAATAAATGTTTTGACATCTTTTACAATTCATTTATAGAATGAATCTTTACACAAGTAAGGGGCATTTCAAATCAAGGTATTTCATTTACTCTTTAACAGGCCTAGAACATTTTCAATCAAATTCTGCTTGGAGGACAAAGTGTCAGAGAAGAGAATTACATCATGCTGACTATCAAAACTCGTCGTTTATGCGCCATAGCAAGAGCGATGTGTGATCAGGTCACAGGCCTTGGTTCGATTTCCTGAACATTTCTCAGAGGCAAGAGCAAAGACAGCCAAACAGTTATCTTACATATTTTAACACAACACAATGAATTAATAAAGGTATGCTAAACATCAAGCTAAATTAACTCTTTAGCTCTAATTTACTAACTTGACTATGAGTATGACTAAATTGGAGGCGAGCTCGAGATTTCTTTCTGTTAGTCCTTCTTTTCATCACTGGAGCTAAGTTTAACAAGAAATACTCCTCCTCTCCTATGTCTCTGTTTAAGACATTCAGGGCTCCTGCTGAAATACAGACATGCTGCTTGTGTTGGTTGGGCCTTTTCTCTTTCAGCACCCAAAGGTCTCGGAGCATCAGATATCTCCAGTGCAGCAGATACAGTGCGGGGTGAGGTTGTGCCTGGAAGGGGGTCACAGCCGCTGACATCAGGATTTTTTTTGTCGACACCTTTCTCATCACTGCTCCAGTCCTGATAGACAAAAATATGAAAAGTAGACATCCAAAAAAAATTGAAACATTATATGGGCACTGACCCCACCATGAGGTATAACAACAGAAGTGTAGTATTTGTAAGGTTAATATTCTCATTGCCTCTAACATAATTTAAACAAAAGCAGAAAAGCCCCATATTGTTTCTTCTTTAAATGACTTATGACCTCTATAAGCAGGGGACATAGACCTCAGTGGGGAGTCTACAGTCTGTTTGTCCTCCCTGTAATCTGATGTGATTTCACAGCCCAGAATATGAGGTTAAAAGAAACCTAAAATCTGCATAAATTTCCACCACTTTTTCCAAACCACTTCTCTTTCTCAACCCTTCCCTCTTTCCTGTACTTATGTTATTACTTAAATATTTCCATTAATTGAGGCAATCTTCACTTAAAATGTTAAACAATCAGTGCAGTGCAGTGCAGTGCATCAGTGAATTGACTGAATACTAAAACAACAGCAGCTAGCGTGAAAACTACTCCGTTTTTTTACCTTGTTCCCCTTACAGGAATGTGTAGAACCCCTTGACCATAAGCAACACCAGCAGACACATAAATGCAATTTAACAGTGTTTACTACTATCTCCTCACAACCCACCCACACACATACATTCAGAGTGAATGTCAAAGTGGCAAACACAGGTAATATCAGCATAAGAAAAGCCTCACAGCACACTAATATCAGAGACATCAACACCACAAGGCTGGCAGAATAAACACAGCAACACCACACAGTGCAAGGTCCACTACTGCAGCATTCAGGTCAAAGATCTGTTGCTAGGAGGCACAACCATATATAAGCAAACAGGAAATAAATTCACTTAACCTGGGCTCTGCCACTGCCAAGAAAAAGAAAGAAACAAAAAATCACAACACGACAACGTACAAAATAATCTCAGCTCCCAAGATACTACAGTATCAACAATACAACTCACAGTCTATCCCAACATCCTACACTGAACTGGTGGCCATCGATCCACGGTTCATCTTTCCATCTGGAACACTCCCATTCCAGCTCCATGCAACGCTTCTGCATCCGATTCCACCAGCTCAGCCAGAGAGCATCCAATATCCAACCCGGAAGGCCCAGCCCACACGCTGCAGCTGCAAGAAGTATAGACAGGCTTAGGGCCACACAAACACACACACACACACGCACAACACCAGTAGAGTCTTTCACTCAGTGAATTGACAGGCAGAGTAACTTTCCTTTCATTCAGGTTGAGTACGGAAAATCACTGCTTCAACATCCCAATCCACCAGGTCCACCGGCGATCGCTCACTCTGAAACCCGCTGCCTGTATGGAGAAACAGACAGCACTAAGTGATGCCCGAGCCCATAGCCAGCCCTGATCACTCACTGAGAACTCTCATGTTCCTTTGTTGCCATCGGGTAATCACGCCACAGCAACTCAACTCCACTGAGAAGCTCCATGATCCCACGATCACCAGTCAAGCACAGACATAGAAAATAAGAGAAAGACACATACAGAAAAACAGAATGCGAGGGGCAGCGTCTGATACTCCGCCAGCCAGCAGACAACACTCCAGCTGTGTTCTCCTGCACCAGCACATCTCGTCGCCGTCGCCCACCCCAGTAACCCAAATCAATCAGCCAATGTGAATGTCCCCAACTGATTACCCAACTGCCCAACCATTAATGCCTGTGTCTAGCCACCAGTCAGTCCATCAAGTACATCATTACATCAAACAAACACTCAATTTCTGCACCTGGAAAAACAAAGGCATTACACACCTGTTTACGAATGGCAAATTCTCCACGTTTGCAGACTTAGTCCAGAAATTTGGCATCACCAACAAACACTTTTTCCAATACCTGCAGATTAAACCCTTTTTCCAATACCTGCAGATTAAATTGACAATTAGATCCACAGTGAATACTGCAACACCCAATTTAGAACTCACTACACCTATCTCACAGCCTATTAACATACCTATCTCACAGCTTATTAACATACCATCTTCAAAAAGTTACTATCCACAGCTATAAGATATTGATATAGACAGACACCAGTACATTTACATTTATGCATTTAGCAGACGCTTTTATCCAAAGCGACTTATAACTCGTCAGCTATGAAGTGTTCAGGGCCAGTCTACCCTAGAGCAACTTAGGGTTAAGTGCCTTGCTCAAGGGCACAACGGTGGCAGCTGGGATTCGAATCCACTTTTCAGGCTACTTGCACGCTAACCAGGTTCCTTAACCACTACGCTACCACCAGTATGAGCCTACCATCTGCCAAATGGGAGTCCGATCTCTCCATCTCTACCGATGCCATTTTATGGACCCAAGCCTGCAAAAATACTGTGGAGAAGTTTCTTGGAAAAACCCAAAATGCAGAGAAGTTTGTCTTGTTCAACCAAGTCTTTATTGCGTTCACCGAGAGAATGGTTATAACAGTGGTAATCCTCAACCATTCTAACCACTCTGATCTTACTAACCATTGTAACCATTCTAACCTTACACCTTATCTATCTATCTTAAGTACTCCTGCTAGTAGATGATGTAGCTGGCACTGAGCCAATCCTACACAAGGCCTCAGTCTCTGTCCTTTTACGATGAGGCTCTAAACATGGTTTCAGCACAGTTCTCAGAGAGGAGCCTACCAGTCTGCATACTATTCTCTTGCTGGCAGTTACACTTTCTTTTTATAGCACAACACTCTGCTGCATGCTCTATCCTCTTTCTATATGCACACATACATATATTACTTGTTTCTACAAAATTCCCGACAATACCTTTCTCATTCCACCAAAAATACCAACCTACAATTAATTAAATTCAAGACTATCCATAGAACTCACCTCACAGGACACAAATTGTTTTGAATGTGTTTTTCCACAGACATTTGTCCCCACTGCACTCAAAACCTGGACACCTACATCCATGCACTATGGCACTGCACTCCAATTAAACAATTCTGGGAGAAGGTCACCTGACTACTTTTCACTTTCTTTGGCTACTGCATCCCAACCTGCCCATCGCTCCGTCTGCCTGGAGATCCCACTACTACCAGCTCGATCCAGCTCAACAGTACCACCCTGTTGGTTGCGCTAGCTGTCGTCAAGAAAACTATCCTCATGAACTGGAATTCAAAGCTGGAATAAAATTCATATTTGTATCTGGAAAAACCTGTTATTAGACCACATATTGTTAGAAACCTCAAATAACTCATCTGGTAATAACCCAACCTGGCCATCACTTTCCAGTTTCCTAGAGTTATAGCTGATCCGCTGGCCCTCTCTGTCTGAGATAAGATGAGCCCCCCCCCCCCCCCCCTCCTCTTTTTCATTATTCATCATTTATCTATTTCACCCCCCCCTCCCCCCATAATTAAGAACATAACATAACATTAGTCTCTCCTCAGTGGTGCTCTGGTCTCCTAGGGCTGGGGGCTGTCTGGCTTGGGCGGGAGGACCTGTCCATCGAGGGGGCGTGCGGCCTCTCCGCTGCTGCCTCTCCATAGCCCATGTCCATGTCACCACTCTGCATGCCTCACCTTTCAACGCTCCACATTAGACGTCTCAGAAGGCACATTCCCATTCACATTCCCAGTGGGGCACAATAAGGGTGCTCTATAGAGGGGCCTGTAAAAAGGCCCTGGATCAGTTTGCGCCCCACTTCTTTTAATGCATCACACTTTATTCAATTAAATTCAGTTTTATCTCTACAGTGCCTTTTACAATAGTAATGTCTCATGGTGCTTTACAGAAGAAGCACCCAAGAGCAACAGGGGCAAGGAAAAACTCTCTTATGTTTAGTTAGTCTAGGAAGAAACCTTGGGCAGATCCACGACTCAAGGGGCTAACCCAAATTACAATCGGTAGTAACCATGATAGACTACAAGTTGTGTATAGTTTTAGCTAAGGTTCATAATAGTTACAGAGTATTTCCCACTTTACATTACATAGGTGGTTATCAGGAATTATGGATGCACAGTGTAGCAGCGGCCAGACATAGCGTGGAGCAAGGAGTGAAATGGGTGCTGGACCAGGACTAAAACATATGAACATATCTCTCCTATCCTTGCTTCCTTATATTGGCTCCCTATTAAAAGTCAAATCGATTTTAAAATACTCCTCCTAACCTACAAAGCCCTCAATGGCCATGCTCCAATATATATTAAAGACTTACTTGTACCTTACCACCCTCCTAGAACCCTAAGATCCCAAAATGCTGGTCTCCTTGTAATCCCAAGAATATCAGAATCTATAATAGGAGGAAGAGCCTTTTGTTTTGTTGTGCACCCCTCCTGTGGAATAATCCCCCCCCCACCCCCCCCACATCCGACAAGTGGACACTCTCAATACCATTAAGGCTAGACTTAAAACCTTCCTCTTTACTGTTTCCCATGGTTACGGATGGTGCATGGCAAATCATCACTTTTGGGAGGGACAGCCTCTGCTGTTGCCCCCAGTTCGAGTCATGGCAGCCACTGACCATTCCTGCAGTGGTGCTGGGTTGCCATGCATCATACCTTAGTTATGCTGCTATAGACTAGTGCCGCCACAAAACCTTCATGTGTCATGACATTCAACTCTCTCTCTCTCACCTTTTCTCTCTCTTTCAGGTCTCTCTCAATATTTATATATATATGTATGCCCAAACACCTTTGCTCTCTGATGTGTGAGCCTGGTCTAATTCATCAATCATCTCTGCTGAGTGTCATCCCTGCCTCCATCCAGCGGACTCCTCTCACCCTCCCCTCCTGAGTGGACTGCAACCAACTCTACGGGAGGTCTGTGCGAGGACTGACTCTCCATCATAGAGGCTCTTCCTAGACGCCCATGCCAGGCCCGACTCCCCTTCCTTGAAGCTTTGTGATTGACCCCCTCCTCACAATGCCACTGTCAAATGGACCCTTATTGTTACCCCCATGACCCATCTCACTCCTTTGAGTTTGACACTATGTCTGGCCGCCGCTACATTGTTCAGCCATAATTTCTGATAATCACCTATGGACTGACTACCATGTAATGTAAAGTGGGATAATACTCTGGAACGATTATGAACCTTAGCTAACACACCTATTGTAAAAGGCACTGTGTAAATACAATACTATTGTAAAAGGCACTGTGTAAATACAATACTATTGTAAAAGGTGCTGTATAAATACAATACTACTGTAAAAGGCACTGTGTAAATACAATACTACTGTAAAAGGCGCTGTATGAATACAATACTATTGTAAAAAGCGCTGTATAAATACAATACTATTGTAAAAGGCACTGTGTAAATATAACTGAACTGAATTGAATTGATGATGAGATGGAAGATACAGAGGATGAAAGAGAAGAAGAAAATGAATAATTTTTAGTTGGAGTTGTGTGTGTGTGTGTGTGTGTGTGTGTGTGTGTGTGTGTGTGTGTGTGCGTGCATTTTGTGAATTGGTTCATTGGTTCCATAATGTGGAGTCACAAGAAATCATATAAAATTCTACAACTGAGAAGGAACTCAATATGGATGATGGAGAGCAGTTGTATTTTGCCCAGTAAGTTTGGCTGGGGTGGTCACACAGTCATTATCCATTCCTGAGAAAGAGGGAGATTGCATTGTAGCAGATTTGCATGTGTTGCCCGGGAGCAGAACTGCACGTGTGTTTTGCAGGTAGGAGATTTAAGCACCAACCACCTCACAATTTGTCATTGCACTGTAGTCAAATGGTTACACTGACTATTGAGGGTTTGTGGACTGGATTATTCTGACTTTTTATGGGAGATGGCAGAAAAACCAGATGAGACCTTATCTGACAACCCAAAACCCTCAAACTAATGGTGACTGGGAAGTCAGTATTGATTCTCTCAGCGAGGACATGAGCGAGGTGGACAGTGACCAAGCTGAAGCTTTAGCTGCTAAAATCGATATGATCAAGAAAATTAGAATTGCACCAATTAAACAACCCAATGCATCACTGCCATGAACCTCAACAATGGATGTGGACAGTGGACATGATGTAGTGGCATCTTACTCCACTCTTCCATGCTCATCCAGTGTCAGTGACCCTCAGCCTCCACCACTCCAGACCCCAGCGAGAACTGATGCAAAGGTAAGGGGTGCAGGCTCGACTGGAACCCCTGGAAAGCAGTGGAGGACAGAAGAGAAAGAGAAGAGAGAGCCTTCATTGACCAAGATCCATCGAAATCGCACAGGACTGCCTTTCAGGTGTACGCAAGGAGGTGCTCACAAAACAACATACCTTCAAGAGGCTTTGACGCATTCAAACGCCAAAGGCAGGGTATGACGTCCCCCCCCCAAAAAATAACTTTGACAGTCATGCTTAATTTTTAAAAATATATGTTATGTTCAGTTTTAAAAATATATGTTCAGAATTCATTCCATTGTTCATAATGGTAGGTGTTCAATACTTATTTTCCCCACTGTGTCAACTTGGTGTTGAAAAATATTGTTGTCTCAGGCTTGTGTGTGTATTTGGTGAGTTCTTAGGGAGAAAATGAAGATAAAAACAAAACAAGCAAAACAAAAATCATGCAGGAGTCATGGTCATGACTGCAAAAGCCTCTACCGTACAGCTCTGATTATGGGCTACCGTTCATATGTGGCATTTAGTAAAGCTCTACATTAGCATGTCATATGAGTCATGACTGCAAAACCCTTTACATAAACACTTGTGATTATTGACTAGTGTTCATATGTGGTGTGAAGCACATATGGTTATTGGCACATGTGGTGTATAATGAAACGCAATATTATATGCCGTACGCAGTCTGCTTTTCACACAACTTCATTCCACCCCAAGATGTCACAGTTTCCTGAGGGAGACCAGTGGAAGATGACAGGTTGAGGACGATTGCAGACCCCAGTGTGCCACCTGAAACTTCTAATGTGCCTGAGGGAGAGAGAACCAGTGGACGATTGGCAAACTGTTGAACCACAAGCTGAGTCTGACACCAGTCCCCAGTGCACCAAGGCAAACCTCTGACGTGCAGGAAAAGATGAGTGCTGAATCTGGAGAAATCTTTGACCCAAAAAAGATGAGACTGACAGCAAGCGAGACGGAGATGCGGTTGATCGGACTAACATGGTCAACCTGGACTGTGTGGACTCTGTTTCTTACCATGTGGCTGTTTAAATAAAGGCAGCAGGGAAAGACGCACACCTTTTCTTTTCATGCTTTGGTCTGCAGGAAATCACTGGCATAAGAGGATCCTTGTTTTCAACACTGGGAATGCACAAGGCCTTTTCAATCAAATTTTCAATCAAACTTGTATACTTTATCTATGGATCTTACATTTACATTTACATTTAGGCATTTAGCAGATGCTTTTATCCAAAGCGACTTACAAAAGAGGATAACATTCAAGCTACAACACAATGAAAGAACTAACAAGTAGTGCATATTGCTAACATAGAATCTGGACTATTTTAAGTTGAAAGTGCAATAGTGTAACAGAATGTAGAGAAATTCAATTATTCAGTGCATTCTCAAAATTTACGCCAGGAGATATTCTTGGAAGAGCTGGGTCTTCACGAGTTTCTTGAATGTGGAGAGGGTATCAGTTGATCTGGTAGCACTTGGGAGGTCGTTCCACCAGCGCGGAGCCAGATATGAGAAGAGTCTGGATTGACCTGCACAGGGTGTTGGCAGTGCTAGAAAACGTTCCTTAGAGGAGCGAAGCGGTCGTCGGGTGACATAGGGCTTCAGGAGAGTATTCAGGTAGATGGGAGCAGAGCCATCATTCACCCTGTAGGCCACCATAAGTGCCTTGAATTTAATGCGAGCAGCCAAGGGTAACCAGTGAAGTTCAATGAACAGAGGTGTGACATGTGCCCTTTTTTGCAGCTGCATTCTAGATCATCTGTAGCGGTCTTACCGCACAGGCTGGTAGGCCTGATAGGAGGACATTGCAGTAGTCAAGACGAGAGATAACCAGGGTCTGTACCAAGAGCTGGGTTGCATGTTGGGTTAGGTACAGCCTGATCTTCCTTATGTTGAATAGGGAAAACAGCACGACCGAGCCACAGAGGCAACGTGATCTGCAAAGGTCAGTTGGTCATCGATCATGACACCTAGGTTTCTTGCCACTTTGGTGGGAGAAACAGACAGGGAGTCGATCTTGATACTGATGTCGTGATGTATGGCTTGTTTGGCTGGGAGGACAAGCAGTTCAGTTTTGGAGAGATTTAGTTGGAGGTGATGTCCTTTCATCCATGCAGATATATCAGAGAGACAGTCCAGCTCAGTTGGAGAGGGGTGAAATTCCCACTGATGTGGATCCAGGTCAGTATTTTAACATGAATGCTCTAACTACGCTCTTATGTAGTCACACTCTCTTGATCCCTTTTGCAGACTTAAAGGATGGCCTGGGCCTGCTTTCTACAGTACGGAGTGTTGTTGACTACCTCATTTGCACCCCCAGAGAGGCATTCAGATGCAGTAAGGGTGTAGGCAGGTACGACCCTACTTGGCAGGCTTTCCAGGCAGAGCTGGCCTTAGAGGAACTTTTCTTTGGCCATCCGCTGTCAGCTCTGGACAGTGTATGGAGTGCGGGCTTAGGGACATGTAGTCTGAGAGAGAGAAGCATCACACACGAGAAAGGATTACTTGGACTTGCTCCTCACAACAGCGCTAGTCTCGAGGAGTCGCCACCACCCCTCCATCACTGGACCAGGGATGCCCTCCAAACAAAACGCATTGAGGGGATTTGGACATTCTGCCAATGTCTCGATGCTGGGCCGCCAGTGATAGGGGCTGCACTCCTAAAGGGACTCTTGGGGCACTTGTGCAAGAGAAACGACCAGCTCCTGTGGGCTGTGCTAAAATCTGACCAATTCCCTGGCAGGCTGGTGGGTGCCCTGGACATGAAGACTCTCTCCCGCGATCTCTTCCCTGCACCCAACACATTTAAAAGAACCTGTGAACTGGTAGCAGATAGAGGACAGGATGTGGCAAACTGCCTAGAAGAAGGCTTTGTGGCAGAGGCCACTAAATACTTCCCATCCGTCAAGTACGTGGACACAAGAGGGACAAGGAGGATAAACTGGAATTTCAAAGACTGGGTCTATGTTCAACAAGAGGGCCGTGTTTCACAACTGTCAGTGGTAGCCTCCAACACCCTCAAGGTTTTGACTGAAATTGCTCATTTCGGGCCTGTTCGTTCAGAACAGTTTCGCTTTTACACCCTACACCTGACAAGAGCTTTTGGATATCGGACTACGCAATACGGACTGTTTTATCAACAATCTTCGACTCATCCCGGACATCCGAAGAACGCCCGACACTTCGCAGGCTACCTGGCCGACCGGAAGTGCTCGAAGACGGCGCAGGGACCGTAAACAAAGGCGGGGGAAACGCGGAGGGCTAACGGCTAAGCTAAGGCTAACACCGCACCGGCTTTCTCTACCCAGCATTTCCCTTGCCAATGTGAGATCCCTGGTGAACAAAATGGATGAGTTACGGCTCCGGATCACTAACAACAGGAGACTTTTGAACTGCAACGTCATGTTATTCACTTAAACGTGGTTCCACAATGGAATATCGGACAACGCTATCAAGTTAGCCGGATGCCATACACTTCGGGCGGATAGAACAGCAGATGATTCCGGTAAGACAAGAGGTGGAGGACTGTGCTTTTATGTAAACAAAGCTTGGTGTACGAACTCTGTCATTGTTGGGAAACACTGCTCAGCTGACCTGGAGTATCTCATGGTCAAGTGTAGACCGTTCTATCTTCCGAGGGAGTTCACCTCCACCATAATAACAGCTGCATACATCCCTCCGGATGCGAATGCCAAACTTGCGATGGACACACTCCACGCAGCCATTGGCAAACAACAACACCTGGAGGCAGCATTTATTGTGGTGGGAGACTTTAACCACTCCAACCTGAAGACAGTGCTACCTAAATTTCACCAGCATGTCTCCTGCAGCACCAGAGGAGACAAAACACTGGATCATGTCTACACCAACAGTGCTGGTGCCTACCCACCTGGGACAGTCTGATCACCTTTCTTTGTTTCTCACCCAGAGGTATTCACCGCTCATTAACCGTATGAAACCAACAAAGAAGACCATTAAGGTGTGGCCAGCGGGGGTAGACTCTGTACTCCAGGACAGGTTCAAAGACACGGAATGGAGCAGATTTGCCTCAGTGGCCACTGAAGGCTCCCATGTGAACATTGACTCTTACACCTACTCAGTATTGGATTACATCAACACTACAATCGACAGTGTTACTACTGAAAAGCAGATCACCAAGTACCCGAATCAGAAACCATAGATGAACAAGGAAGTGCGGCTTCTACTGAAGGCACGTGACAGTGCCTTCAGATCAGGGGACACACAGGCCTACAGTACATCCAGGGCTGACCTGAAGAGGGGCATCAAGCAGGCCAAGCACAGCTACAAGCTGAAGGTGGAGGAACACTTCACAACCTCTGCCCCCCGATGCATGTGGCAGGACATTCAGGCCATATCTGACTACAAGCCCAGCAACTCCACACAGACAGCCATGGATCTGTCCTTCCTCAATGGGCTAAATGACTTTTATGCTCGCTTTGACAAGGACAACGAGGATAAGACTGCCATCACCCTCCCCCTGACGACCACCATACTCTCACACTCACTGCCACAGATGTCCACAACGCACTGAGCCACATCAACACCCGTAAGGCCGCTGGACCTGACAGCATTCCTGGACGCGTGCTGAGAGTCTGTGCTGGGCAGCTTGCAGGGGTCTTCACAGACATCTTCAACAGGTCCCTGGCCCAGGCAGTAGTACCAGTATGCTTCAAGACCACCTCCATAGTGCCAGTGCCGAAACACTCATCACCTACGTGTTTGAATGACTACCGCCCTGTAGCACTCACGCCCATAGTGATGAAGCGCTTTGAACTACTGGTCCTGGCACACCTCAAGAAATGCTTGCCGCCCACACTGGACCCTCACCAATTTGCCTACAGAAGCAACAGAGGCACAGAAGATGCGATATCCACAGCGCTTCATTGTGTGCTCTCACACTTGGACAACAAGAATGCATATGCAAGAATGCTGTTTGTTGACTTCAGCACAGCATTCAACACAATCATCCCCTCCAAGCTAATCGCCAAACTCGTCGACCTTGGAATCAGCAACCCCATCTGCAACTGGATCATGAACTTCCTGACCAACAGATCCCAGTTTGTTAGGTCAGGCAAGAACCAGTCCATCACCCTATCACTGAGCACCGGTGCACCACAAGGCTGTGTGCTATCCCCATTCCTCTACTCCCTTTTCACCCATGACTGCAGGCCTGCATATGGACCCAACTCCATCATCAAGTTTGCAGATGACACCACGGTGATTGGACTCATCAGTGACAACGATGAGTCTGACTACAGGGAGGAGGTGAAGCACCTGGCCGCATGGTGTGCTGACAACAACCTGCTCTTGAACACCAGCAAGACCAAGGAACTCATCGTGGACTTCAGGAAAGAGAAGGGAAACACCCACGACCCCATCCACATCAATGGTATGGCTGTGGAACGTGTCTCCAGCTTCAAATTCCTGGGGACCCACAACGACCCACCGAGAACCTGTCCTGGTCGACCAACACCTCAAGCCTGGTCAAGAAGGCCCACCAGCGTCTCTTCTTCCTAAGGACACTAAAGAAAAACCACCTGTCCACTGGCATCCTGAGGAATTTCTACCGCTGTGCGATCGAGAGCATCCTGACTAACTGTGTGACAGTTTGGTACGGAAATTGCTCTGTCGCTGGTCGCAAGGCTCTGCAGCGAGTGGTGAAAACTGCTCAGAGAATCACAGGGACTCCACTTCCTGCCATTGAGGATGTCCACAAGAAAAGATGTCTGCGATGGGCATGCAGCATTCTGAAGGACACCTCTCATCTTGCCAACAAACTGTTTCAACTCCTCCCCTCCAGAAGGCGCTACAGGAGCCTACAGACTAAAACCACCAGGTTCAGGAACAGCTTCTTCCCCACAGCCGTCACACTACTGAACTCTGTCCCCCACTGAACCTCACACTGCACTCTGCTGCTATAGCCCTTGGACTGCACATCTGTATATACTTAATACATCTGTGCATAACTATCTCTATAGCACATCTGTATATTGCCGTTATATTGAATCTATATAGCACATCTGTATTATTCAATAATATTATTACCCTTATTATCTCTTTACCTTACATGTATACTGCTCTTCTGCCTATTTATTACTACTCTTATCTATATATAATTTGCTCTTTAACTGTACAAACTGCATATACTGTATATACTGCACTTGCTGTTCTTTGCACTTCTGATTAGATGCCAAGCTGCATTTTGTTGATGACAATAAAGTTGAATCTAATCTAATCTAATCTAAAGATGGGTATAAATTAGTACTGATTTACATAAGGGCAATGTGCCGATGGAGTATGTTCATATATGAACGTTTTATACTACTATACATAGGCAAATCTACAGATGTGCAGATATACAGATGTAATATGGACAAATGTACAGGTCCATAATATAGACAGATATACAGGTGCATAATATGTATATAGGTGTGCAATATATGAAATCCATGCAGGATCGATGCCACGCTAAGTTCCAAAGCATTGCCAAATCCGTGCAGGACGCTCGCCATGGCCGCTTCCCTCAGACCACCGTGCACGCTTGGAGAACGAGGCGTTAGGAGCCCTTGGACGGAATTAAAAAGGATTTCAAAGACAGCAAGGAGATATCGCTGGAAGCAAAACCACCGCAAGCTCTGCACCAACAAGAGCGTGCTACTTTGGTCACTTCACGACACTGCTAGCAGGTCGTGGGTCCGAATTCCAAGACTTGCTGCAAGAGCGGAGAGGAACGTTGACATTTGCTCACCTGGCCCTGATGACAAGACTGGCTGCTTGGTCCTAGTTTGGAAAACAATGGCAGTAGAGGGATTCAAACCCACGCCTCCGAGGAGACTGGAGCCTAAATCCAGCGCCTTAGACCGCTCGGCCACACTACCCTACATGCCCTCACTGCCCGGTGGTGGACAATTCCTCCCTTTGGTCGCAAGACGACAAGGATAACGTGCAATGTCATTCAGCCACCTTTGCGTCGGAGGGCAAAGGGCGAGCTGTCTCTTTTGCTGCTCCTTGCCAAATCCGTGCAGAACGCTTGCCACGGCCGCTTCACTCTGCCCACCGTGCACGCTTGGACAGTGAGACGGCGGCATTCTGTTTGGGGCCCTGAGGACGTAACTAAAGGGCATTTCACAGAGAAGCTCTCTTTGTGTTGGCTGGGGATCGAACCCGGGTCAACTGCTTAGAAGGCAGCTATGTCAACCACTATACCACCAACGCCACAGCTGCTGGTCAACAGCCTGCGCGCCGAGGCCACATCTATGAAGTTTACATTTACATGTAGGCATTTAGCAGACGCTTTTATCCAAAGCGACTTACAAAAGAGGATAACATTCAAGCTACAACACAATGAAAGAACTAACAAGGAGTGCATATTGCTAACATAGAATCTGGACTATTTTAAGTTGAAAGTGCAATAGTGTAACGCAGTGTAGAGAAATTAAATTATTAAGTGCATTCTCAAAATTTACGCCAGGAGATATTCTTGGAAGAGCTGAGTCTTCACGAGTTTCTTGAAGGTGGAGAGGGTATCAGTTGATCTGGTAGCACTTGGGAGGTCATTCCACCAGCGCGGAACCAGATATGAGAAGAGTCTGGATTGACCTGCACAAGGTGTTGTCCATGCTAGAAAACGTTCCTTAGAGGAGCGAAGCGGTCGTCGGGTGACATAGGGCTTCAGAAGAGTATTCAAGTAGATGGGAGCAGAGCCATCATTCACCCTGTAGGCCACCATAAGTGCCTTGAATTTAATGCGAGCAGCCAAGGGTAACCAGTGAAGTTCAATGAACAGTGGTGTGACATGTGCCCTCTTTGGCTGGTTAAAGACCAGATGTGCAGCTGCATTCTGGATCATCTGTAGTGGTCTCACCGCACAGGCTGGTAGGCCTGATAGGAGGACATTGCAGTAGTCAAGACGAGAGATAACCAGTCCCCATGTGTTTTCCAGCCATGTTAAGCAGGCAGTTCCTAAGACCAGCCAAGCCTTGGCGAGTTTGGAAAAAGAGCAGCAGTTCTTAAAGCGCAAGGCGTGTTGTGGAGTCAAAGTAAGCTCTGTACCAACAAGAACGTGCTACTTTGGTCACCTCACGACACTGCTTTACCCCCACGCTGATGAGCACATGCATTGACAAGAGCCCAGCGAAAGCATGAGGGCACCAGAGCATGATGAGATTAGATTGGATTAGATTCAACTTTATTGTCATTACACATGTATGAACACAGAGTAACGAAATACAGTTCCGCATCTAATCAGGAGTGCAAATAGCAGAAAGTGCAATATGTACAGTATGTGCAGTATGTACAGTAAAGAGCAGTTACACATAAGGCCAGAGTAAAGTTGGGAACAGACATGTGCAGGTTATGTACAAATAAGTTATGGTGGGAACAGTAATGTGCAGATTATGCGGAAGAGCATTTGACTGCAATTCAAGAGGTCTGAGGTTCATATCCTGCTGCCCCCGCAAGCACACAAGCAAGCAGATCTCAGTGCTCAGTGCTCAGTGCTAGCCAAAATTGTTGGTGGTGGCCTACCATCTGCTGCTTTGCGCTCATAACGCTCTTTTGTCATTGGCTCACCCCCTTCTGGCCATGACTGTACAACAGCAGCATCACATTTGGAAACAAAACTGTCAGAGATGGTAGGCACACGCGTTCGCCCACCGTCCCGTCACCATGTCGTGTGCGTTCATAAGAAACCTGGCTAACTCAGCCACTAGAGCATGAGTCTCTTAAGCTCGGGGCTGTGGTTTGGAATCCCAGATTTGCACATCAAAAACAAAACTTTCCCTGCACAGCGCAGCAGCCACCATCTGCTGAGGGGGGAGAAAGTCTCTGGCACCTCCCTGAAAGCCAGGCCTTGTGGAGCCCACGGCACTGGAGAATGTGGGAGTCCATCCTGCTAGTTGCATTCTGCATGCTAAGCGAGCGCTGGTCCAGGATTCAAGTCCCTGTTCAGGTGCTTCCTTTCTGCCCCTCAAAACCTGATTAAAAGCAAGAATCCCTCTGTAGAAAAAAAAACATGGCCGCAACATGAAAAATGTGCATTGCAACCAGGACCTCATACATGTTAAGCATGCACTCTACCACTCAGCTCCATCCCCATCACATGCTGCCAAAAGACAGCAAGTCACGACCAACACATTACAGCCCATTCTGCGCACAGCAAAAGGCCAAGATCCAGAGGCACACTTCCCGGTGGGATGACCACTTAAAGCGGCAGCTTCCCCGACCTCGAGGTGAGTCGAGCACGCAGGCCTCTGACCTGGGGTCAGATGTGCCACCGTTGCGTCACAAGGTTCATGGAGAAAGGCACAGGACAATGCTGTTCTGAGGGCCTGGGGGTAGGGTGGGTGTTGGGGTTCGGGTTTGGGGTGTGGGTTAAAGGTTAAGGATTAGGGGTAAGACATAGGGTTGAGTTATCTTTATGGCTTACAAGAGCTTTAGTTGTACTCAGTGCTCTGACACTGATTCCATTTCTCTATTTCTCACTCATTTCATCCCATAGAATTGATGTTTTTCATTCAAAGTGGTTCAGACACTTCATAATATCTTGAAAGGAGATTCCCCTGTGGTTAGGTTAAGTACAGGTCTATCTTAGATTTAATAGAATCCAGTTTTTAGAAGGGATTATATCAAAGAAGGAACTATTTGTGTATTATGTGTATTATGTGTATGCTGCTGGACACCTTCATTTCCTTTGGGATCAATGAAGTAACTCTACTCTACTCTACTCTTTTTCATTCAAACTTGACCTAAATTACCAAAAGAAACCTGAAATAAAATAAAAATGGTAAGTCCATAGAAACCCAGAAATGTTGTACCAACAGCTCTATTTTTTTTTTTTTTCGCATGAAAAATTCAATCTTTTTGTTTTGGCAGGTTTTTAAAGGTTTAAATGATGGAGAGCCATTGCTATGGATCCTGAAGAACCAAAGGAACTTTTAGTAAGTAAGTATTGATGTGTTTTAACTTCTCTTATTTCTGTTTGTTCTAGGTTTCCCAGAACCAAGAAAAGTGGCCTAGACTGCTTGACGGAAGACGAGAGCACCCAAAACCCCCTGTCTCCCTCTGCTGGACAAATCAAGTCATCTAATCTGTCTTTTCATTGTTGTTTTACAACTATGTTATTACAGACCTAAATGGCGGACGTGCAGTCCTTTCACCAGGGGGAGAGAAAAGGGGCCCAAACTTCATCGCCTCCTTGAAGAGCTTGATCAGATCCCTCCTCCCAGTACAGTTAAGTACATCATGTTCAAGTAGTATTTCACTAGAGGTTTTCCCTCCTAATAACCTACTTAGCTCAAGTCCCTCAGACCCTTTTGTCAGTTTACATTCACTTTTATTAGAGAAAGTATTTAGTCAGTTTAGAAACCACAAGGAATTCAAGGGCTTTCCTTGAAAAACCAAAACGGTTTTAATTTTAAAACCAAAAGAAGGTGTCCTGATTGCATAAGTGAGAGTGATACCCGTTCCCTACTAAGCTTTTCCAAATTGATTAAAATCACTGTTTCCCTACCTGAGGTTTAGACTAAACTGTCCCCCTACTGTCTCCCTATATGACACCAAGGCAAACCCAACAAACAAAACACTAAATAAATGAATAAATAAATTAGCCAACAAAAAAGTGCTCCAAAGTATGTGCTAAGATGGCTTCCAAGAATTCATTTGAAGACCAAACTCAGGCAATAAATGTATATTTATTAAATAATTCAATATGTATGTAATTTGGCCACACAAAACGTAAACTCCAACCCAACAGGATAATTCATGAAGTGTTGCAAAAAGCAAAGACACACAAATCAACTCAAATCACACTACATCAAAAAGAAGAGAAAGTAGCAAACAAACAACTAAAGTGTCTAGGGTGAGTTACAGATAGACTAGAGAACTGCACTTGTTGATCAACCAAATCTCAAATTCCTGTGTGTTTTTTCCGCAGGTGGATCCAGTCCTTGCTCTCCCACAGGACTCTCAAAGTCCCACCACATCCCTGACCCACCCAGCCAAAACCTAGAGCCTACATTCAGACTCTATGTGTCTGAATTCCTCGAGGTTTTCCTCCAAAATAACCAATCTTTTGTTTCTCTAGTCTAGACATCCAAGAGTTCGAGAGTGGAACGACAGAGGGGGCCTTCTATTGGCTGAGTAACCTGATCCAAAATCCTTGTTTTGCAAGACTTCAATGACAACACTAAACATCCCAGCAGATGACAGACACACCTCTTCAAGAGACGGCTCGGTTCATAATAACCAATTCAACATGCTTGTGTGTTGTATCTAACCCTGTGTAAATAAAAAAGAAGCCTGAAAAGTTGTGGGTTCAAATCCTGGCTGCCACCGTTGTGCCCTTGAGCAAGGCACTTAACCCTAAGTTGCTCTAGGGGAGACTGGTCCTGGACAATTGATAGTTGATGAGTTGTAAGTCGCTTTGGATAAAAGCGTCTGCTAAATGCATAAATGTAAATGTAAAAAAAAAATCCCCCCCAAAATTTCAGTTTTATTGATTGATTTATTACATTTCCTATTGTCAAAAAGGGCTTTCAAAATGCAATTTCCACCATTTACCTGTAAAACCCGAAAATTCACTCCAAAACCTGCTAAAACTCATTATGTCCACCAGATGGCGGCAGAGAGACTGGAAGTGCACGGGTAAGGCTCAAATCCTGGAGAAAGACAAATTTCAAAAGTTTCATTTAAAGCGCCCGTGCGTCTCCCAGCTCTAAAAACCTGCTAGAAAGAACCCATATTTGCCCTGAAAGTTTCCTATTAAACTATTACTATCAAAAGAGACGCGTACTACCCACCAAAAGCTCTTTTTTGTGAGTCGTCCTTTGACCCTATGGGGAAATGAATGAGGCTTAGAACGTGAGGCTTAGAACGTGCCCTCCTCCCGTTCACAGAGCCAGGCTTATCGGTGCGCCCAAGGAAGGGGGATTATTAAGGTCATAGGGGTGGAGAGTGCGGAGTTTGTTAATTCACAAATGTTCCGTCCATTTTCTATGCGCGTCTGACCACAAAGCACAACTCTCTAGGGCTAAAACGCATATTTGTGGCAGCACCCCATCCTAAAGTGACTGTAAAGTGCGGTTTAATTTGCCTTTGGCCAAATGATAAACGTGTTGTTTAAGGCGATACTTCAGTTCGTTTTGCCAATATACAGTTTCTGGCAAGTGACACAACGTATGGCATACACTATATTGCGAGTGTTTAATGTTCATCTCTGTCCAATTGCGTCCTAGTTTGTATACCTGTTGAGGGCATAGGAGGCGCTTTGAAGCGTCAATTTGTTACCCCATAAGGGGTTAGGGTTAGGGTAAGGAAAAAGCCCAGGGTTAAGGTTAGGGTTAGGGTAAGGAAAAAGCCCAGGGTTAAGGTTAGGGTTAGGGCTAGGGTTGGGGTTAGGATTGGGGTTAGGATTGAAGTGATAATTAAAAATAAAAGTTAAGATTAAATTTAAAATGTAGCTGTTTTGGGTTAAGAGTGGAGAAAAAGGTCTGGGGGAAAGAATTTTTTCAGAATCCTACCAGGCACTGAACCCAGATCTTCCACATGATAGGTCCATGTCTTCATCTCTCAGCCACTTGCCCACCTGACACTTGCCTAAACAATCTGGGGTTTAAGGTTAGGGTTAGGGTAAGCATTAAGGTAAAGAGTAAAATAGGATGAAAGTTCAATCAGTGAAACTAAAAGTTGGAAAAGAGAGAAAAAAAAGAAGAAAAGAAGAAGGGGGGAGAAAAAGAAAAATATCATTACAAGAACCTTTTTTGTGTGTGTAGGATGTATGGATGTATGTTGTGATAAATTGTATGCCTAGGAGACAACTCGTCCCAAAGTCTAAGTTCTCTTTCCCGCTTAAAGAAGTTTAAACCTTTAGGAACATACACATAATGGTCATTCCTGGAAGAAAGTGAGTCTAAGGAACCTTTATTCAAGAGGGACAGGGGATACACATACGGCATGACTGTTGCCCTTGATGAAATGAGAGATTTGGCTGCAGTTGTGGAGGGAGTCGCTAATGACTCTGCTAAAGCCCTTAGGGAACTGAACAATGAGGTAAAAGCTGTAAGGATGATGACTCTCCAGAATCGTTTGGCCCTAGATATTGTGTTGTCAGCAAAGGGAGGTACTTGTGCTGTAACTGAGCAGGAGTGTTGCACCTATGTTCCTGATCCTTCCAAAAAAGTCGATCATTTTCTGTCAGATATCTATAAACAAGTCTCGTTGCTGAAGAGTCAGTCCAAGCCCTGGTCTCTTAATGAATGGATCTCCTCTTGGGGAGGTGCTGTTCTGTCCCAAATTTTTCAAATTCTGGTTACGATTGTCTAGGTTGTTTTAATTTTCATTTTGATCATTAAATTGTCCTGTTGCGCTGTAAAACGTGTTTAGAATGCTAGGGTAGCACGTGTCCTGCAGGCTGATTTTGTCCCAGTGGTGGCTGAAGATTATTTTGTGGCTGTTTAATTTCTGTACGTTATCTGAACTTCCTAAAGCATGTGATTTGTTTGTGATTTTGGGTTTGATTTGAAGTTATGTTATGATTTTTTTTAGTAAGCCTTTGATTTCTATTCATTTGACTTCTGGTGTGATCTGTAAAACTGTTTTGTGATCAAAAGGGAGGAGTGTTAGAATTTTGTGTGATTTTATGTGATCTCTTGTTCCCATTTCTAACTGTCAAATGAATAATCCCCTTTTGTGTGAGGCTCCAAGTTATCTATCCAGCCGAGGCTGTACAGAATGTTCAGTAAACAACTGGCGTGGCCTGATGGGGCCCCAGAGGTCGCCTTGACCGGTGATCATGTGTTGATGCTTGTCAGGTGCAGATCTTCTAACCCTAACCCTAACCCTAGGGTGAAGGGTTAAGGGTTAGGGTTAGGACATAGGGTTAGGATTAGTGTGCATTCACTCGCTGGAAATCATATACGTATCCGATCACAGAGTTAGGGTTAGGTTTAGAGCAATGATGGGGGTGCACTTGGTTTTTGACAAATAACCTTGGCTGGGGTCACAGAGTCATAAGACCACCATGACTCCCCACTAATTCATTGGTGGGCTTTCCAACGCCACCAGCCACGAGTCTGTCCGAGCAGGCAGCTATACAGACAGATAGATAGACAGAGTAATAGAGAGATAGAATGATGGAATAATAGACATATAGATAGAATGTTAGAAAACCTTACTCTAATAGTACTTTTTTCACATTTGCAGACAATGGCAGATGGTGGAATGAGTACAAGTGGAGGAGAGTCCAGGGGAAGTACTGCCATAACCTTTTACATGTCCATAATCTTTAATTATATTTATGTTTGTTTAGACCTTCTATACAAGGCATCACGGACTAGCGGACTCCGGACCGGGAGATGGTTCTGTCTGGACCCATGACCAGTGCCAAAATAAGTAGTGTAGTTTTCATGGAGCGGTTTTGAGCGGCCGTGGTTATTTACAGCGGGCACTGCTACTTCAGTTCATACGGCAATGTAGCGCTGGTCAATGACACAGCTTTGAAACGTCTGTTTGTTGTTGGCCACAGAGCCTCATCGCATCATACTAGAATACAGTGGCCTCATGCAAACTCTCCGTGCTCAGTCTATATTAGATCCCCAGAATTCATTGCGCCCACAAACCACACCTACATTATTCCTAGCAACCCCAAAATCACACAAACAGCACAAACGTAAACACTGACTTTCGCGACACAGCAGGAAGAAAGCAAAGTAGGCTAGATACCACCGAGACATGGCTTGCTCGAAAAGGAGAAAGGTAAACACTGAAAACCGTTGTTTTAAAGACGAATGGACAGCAAAATATATGTTCATACTCCCGGTCGACACCCTGACAATGTTTGGATCGACTTAGCGCTGTGAGTCGGCTTTTTCAACGAAGCAATTAACATTTTGTGATGTATATGTCTGGATTTATTGTTTGATTGTTTACATTAAAATTACTCTCCCAGACTTCTGAGAACGTCTGGAATGACGAGAAGACCATAGAGGTAGCAAAAAGCTGAAAAAGTGCCGTACGATAAATTACCACAAGAGGGCGACTATAGACCACTCTAATGTGGATAAGAAATGACCGCCAGCACAGCCAATAGTATAAGCAATGCTACAGTGCGGTACTTGCAGAATTGTGAGTGAAATGGACTTAGTGTGTCCACATTCCCAAGCATGTAGGTGAGGAACAATCGGCAGTATCGAGTCTGGGCACAAAAATAATGGGTCTAGACACAAACTGTAACATTTTAAGTAGGCTAAAAAACAAAATAAAAAGACCCTCACGTGTACTTTGCCTTGACGTGGTATGGGGGCTCAAAAAGTTGCAGGATCTCTCACTTCCCTCCCATGACTAAGACCTGCACCAAAGCGTGTATTGCAAGTCCTGTAATGTAGCATTTTTGAAATGTATCATCTGTCACTGACTGAAACAAACATTTAGTGATGTATATGTCTGGATTAATTGTTTGATAGTTTACATTAAAATTACTCTCCCAGACTTCTGAGAACGTCTGGAATGACGAGAAGAGCATAGAGAAAGTTTAAAACAATTTACCCTACAAGGTTTTTTAAAAATCAACCTGCGCTGCTAGCAATAATCTTTCATTTGCCAAAGAAATGTCCGGTTGCAAAAGGCTGAAAAAGTGCCGTACACTAAATGACCACAAGAGGGCGACTATAGACCACTCTAATGTGGATGAGGAATGACCGCCAGCACGGCCAACAGTATAAGCAATGCTACAGTGCGGTACTTGCAGAATTGTGAGTGAAATAGGCTTAGTGTGTCCACATTATACATTCCCAAGCATGTAGGTGAGGAACAATCGGCAGAATTTTGTCTAGGCACGAAAGTAATGGGTCTAGACAGAAACTGTAACATTTTAAGTATTTTTCATTGTTTGATAGTCTGCGTTAAAATTACTTTCCCAGACTTCTAAGAACGCCTGGAATGACGAGAAGACCATAGAGAAAGTTTAAAACAATTTACCCTCCAAGCTCTTTTTTTTTTAAATAAACCTGCGCTGCTAGCAATAATCTTTCATTTACCAATAAAATATATGGTCTGGTCCGGAAAATATATGGTCTATGATCTGGTTACAAAAAGCTGAAAAAGTGCTGTACGATAAATGACCACAAGATGGCGACTGTGGACCATTCTCTTGTGATTGAGCACCATTGGAAATGACTGTCAGCACGGCCAATTGTATCAGAAATGCTGCAGGCTCGGCACTTACAGATGTGAGTGAAATAGCGGAGAGCGGGGTTGACTGTCGCACTTTTTACTTCAGTTTAATTTCCACCAAAATAGTGTCCTGCAGAAATTCCATTTCAGCACACAACTGATGCCTAATATATGAGATACAAATGGAGGAATTTAGCTCTATTAGAAATCATTCTGTTGAAAAGATATGGGCCGTCAAATATACCTCGCACAACCCCATCGCGGGGTAGGTTGTCAGGTTGATGGGTTGTCCCTATGTATTCCAATGAGATAAAAATGGAAAATTGTGATATTCTTAAAAATTATGTGAAAAGTATACTTTTATTGAAATGTAAAACCAAGCACATCTCATGCACATGCATATCAGAACATGATAACAAGTTCATTCATATTTTACCATTTAAGCTGCTTTTAAGAGATTTTGCATTCAAACCTATTAGGCAACCTGGCCATAAGACTTAACTAAAGGGTGTGTCACAACTCTTGTAATGTAGCAATTCTGTAATGTATCACTGGCTGAAACAAACATTTAGTGATGTACATTTACACTTCAGTCAGAGACACACCATTGGAGCCAAGTTTAGTTTATATTTGCTGGCCCTCTGGAACCTGTTCATAGTATTATTTGTTACACTTTATTCTAGTACCTCAAAAAAATAGCATGTTCCCCATGGTCATATGCGGCCCCCCATGGCATCGCCCCACTATTTGAGATTTAATTTTTTAACAATTTGTCTTTGGCCACCTGATTATTTAAAGATGCTGTCCCCACACGCTGACTAGTCTCAGTCAGATAAAGAAAGATGTAGACCAACAGTTTTTTATTTTATTTTTTTTTACCAGTTATTAATACCAAGCTTTGCAATGCAATCATTTGATAACAGGAAACTCTCTGGCCGTCTGCCTGCTTGCTATCTATAGCTTTCCTGGCCGTGTAACCTCTCTCTGCGTGCCTGTCTCTTCTACCACCAAGGAATGAGCAGCAGTTGGACACAGTTGCCGTTTCCAAAATGGCATATCACCATTTGTACCACCATTTTTTTTAAACAAGTTGACAATTGAAGCAAATAAGGACTAATTTACTTGATACAAAATGACACCTCCCAGCTCCTGTTGTATCCAGTATAGAGCAGTATGGCTTTTCTGAAGCAGCAAGTGTTTCAATTTAAGCAGGCAACAAATGCAGAATATATAAACTTTGGATTTTATTTGACCATAAACAAACATACAAAACAATGTTCTGTGAAGTGTTTAAAGCTGGATTTTGGAAACTCAATGTTTATTTGAGAGGACACAGATCCAGCACAGCAATGTAACTTAAACCAAAGCCAAACAAGAGGGGAAGTCACACAAAACAAAGGTGCTCAGCTTTGCACAGTGAAGACATAAGAAGCTTTTTTCAATGAGCAACATTTATGGGCAGAAGTATGTGCCACCAGAAACTGAGTTTTAGGAATTTATAATTGAATTTGAATAGCTGAACTTGAAACTGAATTTGAAACACATAGTTTGAAATTGTATTTGTTAATTTGAATCCTTGCATTGAAAAACTGAATCTGAATAGTATATTTTGAATTTGAATTTATTCACGTTCAGTTCTCAAAATTCACATTCAGTTCTCAAAATTCAAATGTAACGTGACTGTGACACACATCCGGGTAGTTTAAGGATGGAGGAAGAGCAATCGAGCACAGATACACAGGACTCCTCTTCGGCCAATCAGCACCGACCTTTTTGAGCACAGTGCCCACTAAACGGAGGAGGAACAAGTGTGAAGACTGGAGCGACCATGGCTGCAGATATGACGAATACAGTAATGGCAATTTTACATTTATTTTAACGTTCTTTTGATTAGCTGTTGTTAATGTTATAGCTTTTTTAACGATTCGGTTTCGTCGGCGAGCTCAAACTAATCATGTTCCCAGTGATTTCAGACGACTAGTATGTTTCAGTTATGATTTTAGCAAGGAGCGCTGGACCTGGTCTACAAACTGCAGTGCAAAAAATAACGACACGTTTTTACTCAGTGAAAAGCACCGAGTGAAAGTGAACGTAGGCTGGTCATGTCTTCAGCGTGATTCATTTGAATAACTACTCGTGACTGAATGTCTTTGACACCGCCGGGTTCTGCTGAGAGTCTGTCGCTGTGTATGGCAGGTGCTATTGAGAATGAGGAGTTGTCGTTAGTCCGCCTCCGTTTAGTGCTTCTCTTTGATATTAACAGAAAATATCGACTTATTTGTCTAATCTTAGGACGCAGAGCTAATTCCAGTCACAGAAAATGTATACGGAGGAAGGACCCATGACATCACCGTTTACTATTAATTTGCTCCGTGTACGACAGTGAGCTAGGCTAACAAGCCACTAGTTTCTATTCATCTCAACGGCTCGTTGACGACAAGGGTTCGGGTTGTGGGTTGCGCCGAGAATGGTAAGGGCTAATTATATTAATATTCTGATTTGACAATGTCTATGTTGGCAGGTGCACTAATACACAGCGGAATAGTTCAACTTAAAAGTAAGGCGAGGCGAAAATCATCTTCAGCCCTTTGGGCATATTTATTCGTGGCAAACATTACACTGCTCGTGGCTGTCCACAAGATTCGGAGAGAGCCAAGAACCAAGAGCAAGATTACACAAGGGAACCACACTTTTATATTGAGTGTGACGTCACCAATATTTGACCTCTCTATGAAAATCAATAACCCCCCCTTGTGGAGTGGAACCAGTACATTGTACAGAATACATTTCAGTCATACAAATCACATTGTCAACACTCCCACTTATGAATGACTAAATACTGTACAGCGTTTAACAAACAAAATAACAAACTCAAAAGAAATGACAGATGTCAAAACATTTCCAGTACATTCCTATGTACTCAACTTATATACAAATCATGATCAGACACTTACACCAAACATGACTCCTAAAAATCTCATCAGCTTAACCTTTGAGACAGGTTTGGTCATAGCATCTGCGATCATCTCATCTGTCGGACAGTACACAAGTGTCATTTTCCCTTCTTTAATGGTTGACCTAATGAAATGATACTTGATATCTACGTGTTTGCACCTTTGTCTGCACACAGGGTTTTTAACAAGTGCAATAGTGCCCTGGTTATCCTCAAGAACAACAGTTTTGACATATTCACAGTTGTCAATGCCCTTCAGTAATTGCTCCAAATAGATACACTCCTGTATTGTTAGAGCTAAAGCCATGTATTCGGCTTCACTTGTGGATAACGCTACTGTTGGTTGCTTTTTACTCCTCCAAGATACCAGTGAGCTGTTTTCGCTCATGCTCACACAGTAGCCAGACGTGCTCCGTCTGTCGCTGGTGTCTGCGCCCCAATCTGCGTCACTGTATGCCCGGAGACCTAAACCATCGCTGCTCTTCCTAAAAGTCAGCTGCTTGTCAAAAGTACCTCTTAGATAACGCAGTACATGTTTCACTGTCATCCAATTTTCATCTGTGGGGTTTGCAAAATGTTGTGATAGCTTGCCTACCACAAAGCATATGTCAGGTCTCGTACAAGTAGCTAAATAGATCAGACTACCTACAGCTTCTCTGTATTTCCTCACATCAGTCATCTTTGGTGCATCATCAGAGTAGTCTAGCTTCTGTTCACACGGTGTCTCACGTGTCCTGCACTCCTGCATATCAAAACGGTTGAGGATCTTTTCCACATAACTCTGCTGAGACATTGTTACACAATCATCCGATTGATTGAAGTCTATGCCTAGAAAATGTTTCAATCTGCCTAGGTCCTTCATTTTAAACCTGGTTGAAAACATTGCTTTCACTTGCTCTAGACTCATCATGTTGTTTGCTGCGATGATAAGATCATCCACCCAGATGACTATAATCATCTTCCCTGCCTGCTTAGACTCTTTAGTGTAGACACAATGGTCCGCCGGGTTCTGTGTAAAGTTGTCATTTATCAAACATTGGTGTAGCATGTCATTCCAATTTCGTCCCGATTGCTTCAGGCCATAGAGAGATTTCCCTAGCTTACACACTAAGTTCTCTCCAACTTTTTCATAACCTTCAGGTTGATCCATGTAGATATCTCGGTCTATGGGTGCATGTAGATATGCCGTCTTTACATCCATTTGCTGTAGTACCAAATTCTCCTGGGCTGCCTTCTGCATGATTACACGTACACTGGTCAGATTGGCCGTGGGAGAGAATGTCTCACCATAGTCTATCCCCGCCCTCTGGCTATATCCCTTTGCTACAAATCTGGCCTTGTACTGTTCACATCCATCATTGATGGAATATACCCACCTACCTCCCACTGTCTTTCTGCCCTCTGGCAATTTGGTCAGGGTAAAGGTCTGATTTTCCTCTAGTGACTGCATCTCCTCATCCATTGCCCTCTTCCATTTTTGGGATTGTGGTGATGCCATAGCGTCTTTAAAGGTAAGTGGCACTCCACAGACTGCTCGGTAGCAATAGTCTACAGTAGTGAGCGTACTGTCATCATCGGCACTATCTTCCTGAGTATAATCATTAAGATAACTCGGGGGCTTACGCTCTCTAGAGGGGTATCTCCCACTGCTTTGGGCCTGTGGCGTCACCATGTGGTGCTCCTCGCCATCATCTCCTGTAGATTGTGGACGGTCAATCGTTACGTCTGTGCTAGTAGCATTGGGTTGCGATGTGTCAGCCTTCTTATCATTTACACTGGGGTTAAATTCTACTCCCTGTGTTTGAGTCTCGCTCTCAGTTGTGGTTTTTGTGATAAACTTAACTAACCTGTGCTTCTGCACTTTTCCCTTGCTGGGGTGGTAAACTAGAAAAGCGGGGCTACCCTTGTCGTGCCCTACGAAGAGCCCCTTCTCACACCTAGGATCTAATTTACCCTTGTCTTGTAGGTACGCGTAACACTCTGATCCGAATTTTGTGCATTTTGGCTAGATCACACTTCTTCCCTGTCAGTGCTGTGTAAGGCGTTGTACCAATGTGCTTGGTAAAGCATCTGTTCCTAGTGTAGGCTGCTTCCTGGACTGCATAATGCCATAGGCTCTTGGGCAAGTTGCTGCCAATAAGCTTACACCTAGCCATCTCAAAGAGAGTACGCCCTTCCCTCTCAGCTATCCTGTTCTGGTGCGGTGAGTAAGGGCAAGACGTCTCGTGTCTAATTTTATTCTTTCTCAGTAGGGTCTGGAACTCTCTGTTTGTAAACTCGGTCCCGTTATCTGACCGGATACACTTCACAGTGCCATAGGGCGCTATATCAGCCAGAAACTTTTCAGTAGCCTGTACGGCATCACTCTTTGCTTTGAGAAAGTAAGTGAAAACTGCTCCTGTGCACACATCTGTGAAAGACTGCATGTACCTGAAACCATCAATTGACTCATTTGTCACTGGACCAGTTAAATCAGTATTTACCATCTCAAGTGGCTTTTTCACCTTATCAGTTGCATTTCTGTTTCTCATCTGAGTAAACTTCCCCTCTATGCATACATGGCACTCTTTCTCTGGCTTACGCTTTGCACCTTTAATGTGCATGCCTACTGTTACACCCTGCAGCTTCAGTATATCGTCGTAATTACAATGACCCATAATTTCATGCCAGGTTTGGATATCGTGGCTAACGTTGCACACATCATTTTCATTACATTCTGTTTGTAAGTAATACATTCTGTTACACACTTGAATGTTAAACCTCGTGCCATTTTGGCCCACAAGAACATTATTACCTTCATGGAAAAATACCTTAGCACCATTTGCAGTGGCACACTTCACGGAGAAGAGTTCTTGAGGGAATGAAGGAATGTACAGGGCGTTCTTTAGAGTCACTGTACGTCTGCATCCTTCGCTGTCAATGAGACACACTTGTGCGTCTCCTCTGCCTTGCGCCAAACCAAATGTCCGCTTACCGTCGGCCAGCTCCATGCTGTGCCTTTCAGGTCTGAATGAGTTGTCGAAGGTCTTGAACCGGCTTCTGTCGTTGAGGATGTGGGATGACGCGCCTGTGTCCACGATCAGCCCTCCCCTGTCGATCTGGCGCACCTGCGCTGGCTTGCAGGTGTCCTCCGCCTCTACCCAGAATGTAACATCGTCTCCTGCTGGCCCCCGCGCTTCAATCCGTCCTCCACGACTGGCTGCACGACCGCCGCCGCTGCCATCTTGAGCCCGAGCGCACCTAGAGCCATGTGCACGCTCTTTCTTTCTGCACGCTTTGTCCGTGTGACTTGTGCTTTTGCAGGAATTGCATCAAACTTTCTTTGTGCATTCGTCTTTTCGATGCCCCTTTTCTCCGCATCGCCAACACGCCATGTCGTTCGCAGATCCGTTGTTCTTTTTCTTCGATGCTGCGCGGGCTTTTAGCACCCTTTCTTCCGCTTCCTCAGCTACTGGCTCTGCATCTTCCGACGCCTCGAAATTTCGCAGTTTCACCTTGAACTCCGCCAGTTTCATGTCCGCTGAACCATGCGTTACCATCAGTGTGAACGGTTTGTACTTCTCTGGAAGTCCTCTCATAATCATGGCCATCATTAGTCCCTCACTAGGCGCTTCACCTGCACCTTTGAGTGCCGTAATGATTTGCTCTGTCCGGATAATGTACTCAGTTACAGTCTCTGTATCCGCCTTCTTCAGCGATGTCAATGTTATATACATGGAGACAATTCTTGGTCTACCTTTGCCAATGTAGTGCTCTCTCAACACTTGCAGACTCTCGCGCCCCTTGTTTTTAGTCTCTCTGAATCAGTCCCAAACTCACGTTGTCCAGCAGTGGAACCATCGCGCAGTATGCGTCAGCATTTAGCCTGCCGTCCTCGGCTTGTTCCTCCACAGTCAGTGGTCCGCCTGGCTCTTTCAGAATAGTGTCTTTTAATCCGACACGGTGCATGCAACACAACATCCGTTCTTCCCAGAGCTCGTATTCCTCGGCCCTACCGTCAAAAGTCGGCCACTTTGTCCTGTCGTGGTTTGCCATTCTTCTCTGCTTAGTTGAGCTCCCCGGTTTCACCGCGCTAAACTAGCTACCACATGTTTAGCTGACTATCTAACGTGCTCGACACCGAACTTTCTTCGTCGCAACTGTTTTCGTCGTTTCTGGGCCCATAACCTGTTGGCAGGTGCACTAATACACAGCGGAATAGTTCAACTTAAAAGTAAGGCGAGGCGAAAATCATCTTCAGCCCTTTGGGCATATTTATTCGTGGCAAACATTACACTGCTCGTGGCTGTCCACAAGATTGGGAGAGAGCCAAGAACCAAGAGCAAGATTACACAAGGGAACCACACTTTTATATTGAGTGTGACGTCACCAATATTTGACCTCTCTATGAAAATCAATAACCCCCCCTTCTGGAGTGGAACCAGTACATTGTACAGAGTACATTTCAGTCATACAAATCACATTGTCAACAGTCTAAGTTATTTATGTAAGTGATAATTGACGACATGGTGTTCGTATATCAGAAAGTCAATGCACGTTGGAGGTTCTGAGGCTGCTATGGCCAAGACCCAGTCGTTAGTTCCATGGCTTTGGTTGTCAAGCTAGCAATTCCAAAGTTCTGTTAAGCCTAGCTTTGCAAAATGACGTTGATTGGAAGACCAAATTAAGTGTGATCGCACTAAAAACCCTCTCAGAGGCATATAATTTGTTGCTACTCCTTCTATTTCCATCTGCTCGTCATTTTGCTAAAGCTGTCACATCTTTACCATTTATTACAGTTCACCACGAACTTGGCGCATTGATACCCAAGCGTAACACGGTCTGTAAACAGGGACCACTTCATAGGTGTGCGTATACAGAAAATGAATCAACGTTCCAAACAGCGCGTCACATTTGGAAATAAAATCAAGCCGTGGTATGAATTGTTTCATATTAAGTGAATGTGTAACTCTGCAAGACACCTCCTAGATTTACTGACAAATGAAATACCTGTCCCTGGTCCTGTTGGGCCCAGTCCCCAATACAGAGCCAACCCTAGGCCCAGTGCCCAACAGCAAACTGCCCCAGAGACTCCTGTACATCTGTAACTGCCCCCTCCCCACTGTCATTGGCCATGTGTCCACGTGTCAATGGCTGTCATTGTCCACCTGTCAATGGCTCTGGCTCTGGAAATTGTTACCTTGCCCCAAACCTTTGCAAAAGAGCTTAGCTTGCGCTGTGAAAAGAGCTTCTCATCTCGGATGCCAAGCAATAAAACAGTTCCTGTCTTGCTGAAGGCAAAGGTAGATGTTGCATGTGTCGCACTTCCACAGAGTTTTTGTTTTCCTTCCCTGCAGCTTGCAGGACTCACAGGCTCTGTGACCATCACCGTCCCTCTTCCCATCTGTGCTGAGTGCAATCCCACAAACTGGCATGTGAGTCTCTCCAGCTGTCTGCACATGTGCCTTTGGGGGCTGAGAAGTCAGTGGTACACCACACAGCTGTGCAGTGAGCTGCTCCACAAACTGCTTGTGGCTCATGCTTTCCTTCTGCTTGCTTTGCATCAGTTCTTTGTGTAGGATGAAGGCATTTGTTGCAGCAATGTCCAGGACGTGTACCACTTTGCAGTTTTGTGCTGTGTTGTGTAGTCCTGATCAACTGCTCAGACAAATCCACACCACCCATAAACTTGTTGTACTCCAGCACGGGTTTGGGGCAGGGAACAGACTGTGTTGACCAGGCACCCTGTCTGCTCTTCACTGAACTACATCCCCAGTGTATGCGGCGTAGATGGTGGAGCAGACAGATATTTCTCGTGTATCCATCCACTTCGTATAGATGACAGGTCCATCTCTTATCCAGTGGATTGTTCCTCTGGGTGAACGCTTTGTCAGTGCGTTGAGGTTACTGCGTGGGCAGTCCCTCCGGGATTCTCTGTATGTTCCACATGCACCAAACTTGGCAGCATACAAGTCCTTGAAAAGCTTTGGGCTGGTGTAGAAATTGTCCATGTACACGTGGTATCCAGACCCTAAATATCCTCTGTCAGTGAAACATTATAATAATATAAGTTACCATTTCATTATCTTTATAAAACATTACATTGACCATTACAAAGCAGAGACATAATGACACAAATCTACATATCTGATGTAAATTTCTAACACATAGAGTAAGTTCACACCTAATCTGTTGTGATAATTTTCAGTTTCGGTTCAGACCTTCAGTTTCAGCTCACACCTTCCATAACAAAGACATGCATACTAATTATCAAAACAACAGTATCCTATAGTAGATAATATGTCTGTATTTTACAATCCCATGGACAGACTTATGCACGGAGCACAAGCTAATACAGTACGCTAATAAACTTGGTAACCAACTGTGGCTATGCATTGCATGTTGACTGTAAATACAACTAAATGAGTACAGTGTGACATGGTTTTTAACAATATTCACATCTGTCCAGTAAAATATCTTCGTACCTCTACTGAAGTGTAGTTTGGCACGGAGCACAGGCTAATGAAGTAGGCTAACAGTCACTTAGCAACACACAATGGCTATATTCTCCCTATGCTAACTGAATCATGACAACAACAAGTAGTAAAATATCGAGCTACTTACTCATCAATAATATCCCCCATGTGATCTAGACGAAGCTCACAGTACATTTCATCATCGCCGTCATCACTGGATACATCTGACCGTGCGTCGTCAGACTCACTCTCCAAAGCGAGTTCTTCCAGAATCTGCAGTGAGGCTTCAGCAGCTGACATCTTCTTGCTGGACATACTTGCTCAGTGCTCAAGGTACCAGTGTTGCACAGAACCAAAACATCCCTCTACCATGCGGGTTTGTATACACTGGTGAAATGGGGCGTGTTCTCACCTTTCCCGCAAAACAATGACCCAATGACGCCACCAGGTTCAGGAACAGCTTCTTCCCCACTGCTGTCACACTACTGAACTCTGCCCCCCACTGAACCTCACACTTTGCTGCCATAGCTATGCTGCTATAGTCCTTGGACTGCACATCTGTATATACTTAATACATCTGTACATCTGTATATACTTAATACATCTGTACATAACTATCTCTATAGCACATCTGTATATTGCCCTTACATTGAATCTCTATAGCACATCTGTATATTACCCTTACTATCTCTTCACCTAACATGTATATTGCTCTTCTGCCTATTTATTATTACTACTCTTATCTGTATATAATCTGCTCTTTACTGCTGTACATACTGCATACTGTATATACTGCACTTGCTGCTCTTTGCACTTCTGATTAGATGCCAAACTGCATTTCGTTACCTGTATTTATACATGTGTAATGACAATAAAGTTGAATCTAATCTAATCTGATCACTGATTGCCCTGGTGTTTACCATCTGAACAGCTGAGGGGTGTGTCAGTAATAGGCTGCTACTGCCTGAACTGGTGAAAAACATTTCTTTACATTCTTTTTACAAAGCTCATTCGATACATATTTATTTAAAACTGGAAGAAAACTGGAAGATTGGTGTTACTCATATGTTTCTAGGATAAAAACTCGAGGAGCTACAGATGTGTTTTCAGAACAGTCCAAAAAAACCCAGAGGGCGGTTACAGACCCATGAGAGTTAAAAAGTGTGTATATATATATATATATATATATATGTATTAAAATAGCCCATTATCACAACTGCCACAATATGGTGGTATTATATATGTCATATTATATATATGTGGTATTATTTTACTGGTGGTTTATATTACTCGTGAAGGTATGTTCAACCCTGAAAGATCTCTATCCAAAACTGGAAAGTGTGTCTGGGGGCTGGCAGATTTACAAAGCAGCAGGTACATAGGACTTATGGCCAATGTAATTTTGATATGAAAAATTGGATCAATATCATGAGTGATGAGTACTGTCACATTTCAATACAATTTAACTACTAAATTACTTTTCTTTTTAGGAGGGTGGGGTGCTAGAAAATTACACATGGTGTGTCCTGAGGACAGTGGCTGTACAGGGCTAATTCTGAAGAATGCAGGTGGAGGCAGAAAGGGTGTCCTATATATTGCTCCAGTACAGGAGGAACTAGACACTCTGCCACTGCTTCCTGACTCCAGGTCCCTCTCCACTATGCCAAAGGCACTGTGCCACTCCTGTCAGACCAGCTATTCACTACAAATCCTTTCACTGCATGTTCAAACCTGTAAGCCTTCAGATACATATCCACAGGAGGTATGTACAGACCCATTGTATGTTGGGAGATCACATTATACTACAAATAGCTGTACCCTGTTTAACACAGAAACAACTACTGCACACTTTTAAGCTTGCCACTAGGTATCTGTAATGGACAGTGTTTTTGGGGGGGACATTGTGAATAATGCTTGCATAATACTCACTTCATACACCATCTTCATATAATAAATGAGAACTTGCTACTCTTCTTTATCAGAGTAGTGATGAAGACTCGGATTACAGACACTCCAAATCCGATATGGAAGACTTTGAGGTAAACTCAAAACAGAAGGTGACATAAATGGTACCTTTTCAAATATCAGTGGTATTTTGGTTTTAAAAAGGTTTTGGACAAAGTATAAGGGACATATTACACAATTACAGACATGACACAATCTGTACTGTAAATCAGCAAACATTAAATGTCAGTCTGTCTACATAAGTGTCACTTTGCCCCTGGACATGTTGCACCATTAAGCTTGAATAAAGTGTCTTAAGAGAACAAACAGACTTATCATTACAGTGGATTTGGTCGTTACTTGTATAGTAGCCAGTTTTACCTGGTGTAATGTGAAGTTTGAAGGTAGTTTGTAATGTAATGAACAGGTAATGCAAAAACATCTGTTGAAAGATGAATAACAGATATATACAATTAATTTTGAGCTATTATTGTCTCCACCTTTTATGTTAAACATTTAAGTGATTCCAGTTGCAGACCATGTGTCCAATCTGTGACCCGAATTTCCCTCCCAATGTGCAGGAGGCACATGCCAGTTAGTGTGGAGAAGGGTAACAGAATCTTTTAGCACAATCTAGAAAATATGTCAAGATATTGTTGCATCTAGTTAGGCATATCCCTCCAAGCACCTGTCTTCCCACCAATGGATTAATGAGCAGTTAAACTTACCTGTTGTTACCTGAGCTGTTACCATAAAGGCTGACATCTGTGTATTTAAAGTCCGCCTTTAACTTTTATATGAGTTTTTGTACACTTTTGTTTTAGGTCAGGAGATATGGGTTTCACTGTCAAATTCATATTTGTGTTTTGTCATTTCAGAGAACCTGCCTTTATTCCCTCAACTTTAAAACTGAAGATGAGCATTTCTAGGTTTGTGTGCTTGTATAGTCTCCAACAGTAAATAGCCTAACTTAACTTACTTGACCTAACTTAAACTTTTGGGGCCAAGTACTTCATCATGACAAATAATCCAGGAACTGAACTAACAAAAAAGTCACTGACACAAAGGTGCAAATACTCACACAGAGTAAAGCATGTCACATATACATACATACAACATACATACACCGGACAACCACAGACTTACAGGAATACAGACAATACACAGTTTCCAGAATCACACTGCGTAACACCCATTAATTTCTCCTTCAGCCTTAATGATGTTCTACAGGCCATCTCTGCTGCTGCTAACAATGAGGAAGAATTTCTTCACACTGCATCAAGATCCCATGTGGTGGAGCGGGGCCTTGCTCAATGGAAGCGTCAGAAGAAGGCATTGCCAACCAGTCGGTTAAAAATCCGATCATAGGGGAGGCGGGCCTTGATACAGGAGCACTGCGGAGGGAGTTCCTCACAGGTACACATATTGGAACTAGAACCTTCGCCAAACAGCTTGGATTTTGTACTATTTACTCCCCTTTGCTTCAACTGATCACCCAAATTTAATCACGTGTTCCTTTCTCATTATCAACATTTCCTGAAAGTTTAATTGAAATCCGTTCATAACTTTGAGTTATTTTCAGTTGCAATAGAAGTAACCGTAGTGACATTCCATAGTGAATGGAATCATTCTTTGTTTTCAAAGAGATGGTTGCAGAGATTGAGCAGAAGCTGTTTGAGGGTGACCAGACTGGAAAATGTCCAAAATATTCAATGCTGGATCTTGATCAAGCAAACTTCAGTTATGCCTATGGGATTTCATTACTAACATTTGCCCTACCTCACTTGAATGAGAAGTGAAATGGTTATTTGTTAATATGTGGCATGCCATTTCACTCAAATTACTTAATTTTGCCACGCATAGAATTATTTCTTGCTTTCTGCCCTGAGTATGTTTTAGTCTAAGGACATGACTGTTTCTACTAAGTTATACTGTTTCTTTCAGGAGTGCTGGTGAAATCTGGGCAGTAAATCTGGCTCAGAGCGGACCACCAGCCTGCTCCCTCAAAGTTTGATGCTACAAGTACTTGTGTGACAGGGAGATACGGATTGAGCACATTTCCAAAGACAATGTCTCTGGTGCACAGTATACATCACTTATCTCCCAGGTAAGAGATTTTACTGCTGTAAAATGTTGGACATCACATCTTTGTAATACAGAATTCCCCGCTATCACAGAATTCATGGTAGTCAGGGGAATTTTGTAACAACATCAATACTGAGATATTTGGTCAAAGATATTGTGATATATGATTCTGATGACTAAGGCTGCCATGCAAGGTGCCAATCAGACTATCACTAACAATGAACTCCATGGTGTATGTATTTGGTGAATATCGTGCTGATCGAATTGTGTAAAGGCCCCTCCACATCTGTGTCGGGTATGAACACACCGTATTCACCAACGCACTCATGTTGTGTCTTTGATTATCTCTTAGGCATTTGTGTGTGTGTGTGTGTTTTTAAGGTTCAGTCGGCCACAGAGGCTACAATGACTGAAATGATTGAGGAAATTTTGAACTGTGGCTATATATGGACCTGTTAATGTTGAAAAGAAGGAAGAAATTGTTCGGTAAAATATATATTTTTTTACGCTGCTGATCCTTGTCAAGAATGTTAGTGTAACCGTACTCATGGCAATTTTATTTAAGTTTATTTACTCTTCATGAAGGAAAAAAAGCGCTTAATATAACTGAGGACTAGGGTTGGCTTCATTGATGTTGAATTGAAAGCAATTCTCTTCTTGACAGAGGATCAGTCTAGCGTTTCTACTTCCTGCCCCTCCTAACCAAAGATATCGGCTATTGGCTAAACCAGCACAGTAACATTATGCATGTATCACAATACAGCAATAGTTATAGTAGGCCTAGGCCAAGGGGCCTAGTTTTAGAGGTCCTTACATTAATGTTTACGTTTTACTTTGTTACATTTCACTTCATATTGAATGTCTTTTTCCCCTCTATATTTTAGTGCTGCTGTTCTTCATGCCATACTTCGGCTGCTGCCCCTTCTCTCCCAACTACGTGAAGGTCTGCAGCTTTATGGGCTCGCCGATGTAATGAACCAGTATCCAAACATCTGCCAGCCACTCTTTGTCCCTGGGATGGGGGTGAAGGTGAGTTAATAGATGTACGCTTTAGTAAGGATGTATTGATGCCACTTAAGTCTGTTGAGATTCTCATTCATCCAGGTCATGGTTGTCAAAGTAGTTAAGTTGTAAGCAACTTTTTCCACTTGAATACATTTCGACTCTCATCTAAAAGGCTTCTTCAGTTCTAACCTGATGATGGAGAACCAGGGAACTATATCTCTGAACCACCCCGACCCCCTACTTTGACTGATGCCACCTAAATACCAATAGTAATTCCAAATGATAAACCCAGCTTATTTTAAGTAACAATCATGTCCTTTATTTTAACTTTTTACAAAGGACCAATATGCAGAATTTTCCTAAAAAAAAATATCTATGGTGTAACCAGGGCCGCTTGCTTTACCAACTCTCCAGCTCTCTCCCACTGTCACTGTCTTTCTGGATAAACTCATAATGATGCGTTGTTTCTCTCACCAGCCTGATGCTGACTTTGTCTTTGGGGCGTGCCATCCTGAGTTCAGTGAGAAGGGCTCCAACAAAGAACAAGTGGAAGTGAGCGTTATGAACCACCTACAGGACTTCTTGCAGCAGCTGGAAGCATGTAATTGTTTTTTTCTTGTAAACTCTGTGTACTTAGTGTCTCTATAACACACCTCAGGAAGTTACATCACTACATCACCATTGTAAGTACACTTATGTACACTTAAAGACCTTGTTTGCCCTGCCCTTCTGCCCCTGCCATTGCCAAAACCTGTGAGCCCTCTCCCCCACATACACATCACACTACTCCACCTCCCCTGCCATCATCAGTAAGCCGCCACCCTCATAATTACACTGCGTTTTTACACCCAGTTATTATATGTGATAAACTTTCCTTGTCAGATATTAGATTTACCTCTGTCGCTACAGACAAACTGTGTCCAATGTTTCATACACATGATCGTTTGTTTCATCTGTCTCTGAAAAGATGAACATCCAGAGGTGGGTAATTAGGTCACCTGTCCCCCAGTACATTTCTCCAGTGGCTGACAGGACAAGGCCACATTCCCGTCTTACCAGAAGAAAAGAGAAACTTCAGAGTCGTTGTGGAGTTCAATCACACCTGTGACATCCAGTACGGTGTACATACAGTTTGCTACCCAACAGTCACTGCATGTAGCAATATAATCCGCCTGCCTGTCAAGCATATGCAAACTTATCTTGACTTCAAACAAGTAATGACAGAAGCCTTTCATCTAGGCCAGGTATTTCACCAGGTTAAGTGAAATGCTGACGTTGCAAACATGTAGTGCTACTTTACTTTTTTTCCCATAGCTTCAGTGTTCAGTACAATATATATACATTCAGGCTAAAGTAGTAAATGGGTTTCAGATATTTGTGCCATCTTTCCAAGTAAAATCTAGTTTGTATCTGCACCTAATTCTGTTCATGGGTGTTAATGACCATTATGCTGAATGTTGTGCTTTAAACAGCATCAGCATGTTTTCGATAAGTGTTTTCATCACAGTCCTTCACTGTGATTTTACCCTCTCCCTTTCGTTGTCAACTTGCCAGAATTAATGTGAGGGTGTCTGATTAAATAAAAAAGTATGAAAGCAAAATACAACTTTGTGGCATTTTATACATTTAGTTTTAATTAGTTTGCTGTAAATGGTGGAAGTTGGTCTACAAGGTGCCTGGATACATGAGGTCCTACACTGGAATTGTCCCATCACAGGTTATTAAAAGTCCTCTAGCACAGGCATTACTGTCAATGATAGTGAAGTAGGTGCAAAGCGTGAGCCAGTGTGGTCAAATAAATGTCTCTTCCAAAACTATTTGAATGAGAAAGGGGATCAATGGCAAGGCAAAGCGTTTCAATGTCCTCTGTCTTTAGTGGACATTCCATTTCTGGCACGGTAACACCTGGGTTGGCAGAGTTGTCACGAGAGCCCCCTAAGCTCTCCCAATCAATATCCTCAATTCGGATTCCCTGAAACCAACAAAATACAGTATTATCAGTATGTAGATGAGAAATCATGGTTAGAGGCAGGACAACGATATGATTGCCATTATTACTCAACTGTCACATTTTCCTCAGACATCTCTGGCTCTCTGATGGGGTGCTGCAGCATCCAAAGTTCCCACAGCTAGTTTGGGGAAAGGAAGCCCTCTGTCCAGATAGGGTGATCATTCCATCCAGCAGAAAACTTGGCCAAATCAGCCTTGAGTCTGGGGAGAAAGGTGTACTGGCACAGAAGAGACGAAGATGATCCGAGATGTCAAGGGATCCATCTTCCTCCAGGCTATGTAATACATCATAGTAAATGTGTGTAACTCCTGTCCAAACGTCCCTCCATAGACGTTCAATTCTACAATTTGTACATAGAAAAGTTTCCCATGACAGACTAAAAGAATACCCAAACAGTAACTGAACTGAAGTAAATACCACACTGAAGGGCACACCGTGGATCAAAATAGCATATATACTAATAGACCAACAATAACAACCCGTGTCATGTACCTACTTTCACCTTGATGTAATTTTATAATAATCAGTACTTCACCTCTGGTTGTGTACGCTTTTTCCACTTCCATGTCCGGTGCCTCTCGCAGTGAACATCATCTGGGCAATGCTGACAATTTCAACACCCAACATCCAGCATGAGGTCTAGATTGTATGGCCTCACGTCATCATCCAGAGCATCATCAGTCATGGTGGAATACAGGCTCCTAACTGACACATTGTACTCCTGCATCCTCCTGTGTATAGTTCTTCGTGAGACCCCACAAATGTCTGCTACACATATGGCAGGTAGACTAAGATGAAGAAGACTTTGGAGGTGATCCTCTGTGACCTGTAGTCTTAAACGTCCATGGGGACCTTTACTCCTTACCACAGATTTTGAGGGGGGAGGCTTATTCCGCAGGTCTAACAAACTGCTCAGTTGACGGAGGGCTGAACAAATAAAACAATTTGTGACATACGTGTAGGCTGTTGGCCCAAATATCAAATCCCATATTGTAAAACAACTGTAACAAAACATTTGGCACCACCTACACTTCATTTGGTCTTCTAATCAACGTCATTTTGCTAAAATAGGCTTAACAGAACTTCGGAATTGCTAGCTTGACAACCAAAGCCATGAAACTAACGACTGGGTCTTGGCCATAGCAGCCTCAGAACCTCCAACGTGCATTGACTTTCTGATATACGAACAACATGTCGTCAATTATCACTTACATAAATAACTTAGACATTATCAAATCAGAATATTAATATAATTAGCCCTTACCATTCTCGGCGCAACCCACAACCCGAACCCTTGTTGTCAACGAGCCGTTGAGATGAATAGAAACTAGTGGCTTGTTAGCCTAGCTCACTGTCGTACACGGAGCAAATTAATATTAAACGGTGATGTCATGGGTCCTTCCTCCGTATACATTTTCTGTGACTGGAATTAGCTCTGCGTCCTAAGATTAGACAAATAAGTCGATCTTTTCTGTTAGTATCAAAGAGAAGCACTAAACGGAGGCGGACTAACGACAACTCCTCATTCTCAATAGCACCTGCCATACACAGCGACAGACTCTCAGCAGAACCCAGCGGTGTCAAAGACATTCAGTCACGAGTAGTTATTCAAATGAATCACCAGCCTACGTTCACTTTCACTCGGTGCTTTTCACTGAGTAAAAAGGTGTCGTTATTCTTTGCACTGCAGTTTGTAGACCAGTTCCAGCGCTCCTTGCTAAAATCATAACTGAAACATACCAGTCGTCTGATATCACTGTGAACATGATTAGTTTAAGCTCGCCGACGAAACCGAATCGTTCAAAAAATAGCTATAACATTAAGAGCAGTTAATCAAAAGAACGTTAAAATAAATCTAAAACTGCCATTACCGTATTTGTCATATCTGCAGCCATGGTCGCTCCAGTCCTCACACTTGGTCCTCCTCCGTTTAGTGGGCACTGTGCTCAAAAAGGCAGGTGCTGATTGGCCGAAGAGGAGTCCTGTGTATCTGTGCTTGATTGCTCTTCCTCCATCCTTAAACTACCAGATGTGGGTCACAGTAAAATTTAATTTTAATTTTGGCGGTCATTTCTACTGTTCCTCATTCACATTAGAGTGGGCTACAGTCGCCATCTTGTGGTCATTTAGCGTACGACACTTTTTCAGCTTTTTGCAACGGACACATCTTTTATTAGCAAATGAAAGATTAATGCTAGCAGCACAGGTTTATTTAAAAAAGAGTTTGTAGGGTAAATTGTTTTAAACTTTCTCGGTGCTCTTGTCGTCATTCCAGACGTTCTCAGAAGTCTTGGAGAGTAATTTTAATGCCAATTGTTCCTGACCTACATGCTTGGGAATGTATAATGTGGACACACTAAGCCTATTTCACTCACAATTCTGCAATTACCGCACTGTAGCATTGCTTATACTATTGGCCGCGCTGGCAGTTATTTCCAATGTTGCTCAAACACAAGAGAATGGTCTATAGTCGCCATCATGTGGTCGTTTAGCGTACGGCACTTTTTTAGCTTTTTGCAACCGGACATATCTTTTATTGGCAAATGAAAGATTAATGCTAGCAGCGCAGGTTTATTTAAAAAAGAGTTTGTAGGGTAAATTGTTTTAAACTTTCTCGGTGCTCTTCTCGTCATTCAAGACATTCTCAGAAGTCTGGGAGAGTAATTTTATTGTAAACTATCACACAATCAATCCAGACATATACATCACTAAATGTTTGTTTCAGCCAGTGACAGATGATACATTGCAAAAATGCTACATTACAGGACCTGCAATACACACTTTGGTGCAGGTCTTAGTCATGGGAGGGAAGTGAGAGATCCTGCAATAATTAAGACTTTTTAATCCCCCACACCACGTCAAGGCAGAGTACACGTGAGGGTCTTTTTTGTTTTGTTTTGTAGCCTACTTGAAATGTTAAAGTTTATGTCTAGACCCATTATTTTCGTGCCTAGACTGGATACTGCCGATTGTTCCTACATGCTTGGGAATGTTTAATGTGGACACACTAAACCTATTTCACGCACAATTCTGCAAGTACCGCACTGTAGCATTGCTTATACTATTTGCCGTGCTGGCGGTCATTTCCGCTGTTCCTCATCCACATTAGAGTGGTCTATAGTCGCCCTCTTGTGGTCATTTAGCGTACGACACTTTTTCAGCTTATTGCTACCTCTATGGTCTTCTTGTCATTCCAGACGTTCTCAGAAGTCTGGGAGAGTAATTTTAACGTAAACAATCAAACAATAAGTCCAGACATATACATCACAAAATGTTAATTGCTTAGTTAACTTAGTAACTACTAACTGTAAATGTTTGATCATAGGACCATAATCCCATCTCTATGAAGGCGGTATGAAGGCCATATTACTGTATTAACCAGAACATTTGTCTTAAGTGTCTTCTGTGTTTTTACTATGTAAATCGGGTTAGATGCTCTCTTCAATCCCTGCGTTTATAAGAGAGCTAATTTAACTCTGAATAAACATGAATTCCGATTTAAAAAGACCATGTAAACACTTAATTCCTAATGAAAATGATTATTTGGAATGAAACTTAATTCCAAATTAAGTGGGTGGTTTATTCCTATTTTAAAGCGGAATTAATTTATTCCTTGAACATGTAAACGTTTATTCAGCTTAAAGATAATTCCGGTCGTTCGGCGCATGCTCGTTCGGTTGCCCTTCTGACGCGATGACGCACAGCCAGATGGCGTTCCACAGCAAACGTTGATCCCTTCTCCTCTTCAGCTGACATACGTAAAGGGCGATGATATTATCGAGCTGCTGCTTAATTATTATCGTGACCACTGCGATAAAAGTTTGTACCACGTTTGTATCCATGGTGTAGCGACAAACCGAGTTGACAGAAAAGCCAGTAGCCAGCTGAAGTGTTTTCTCCCGGTAGACAGAAATGTGTACGTGTGCCCCCTGCCCAATCACAACCCTTCCCGACCCCCAGACGTTGAGCGGAATTAAGTAAAGCCGATTTAACGTGTGTTCCATGTAAACCTGAATTCGGAATTATTATATCCATGTAAACTCGAAGGAGGATATTTTAATTCCGAACTATTTTATTCCGAATAATTAATTCGGAATTAAAAACATCATGTAAACGTGACTTTGATTATGTATCAGGTGACTGATACATAATCAAACACATTCACACAGAGACTGTGCTGGTGTTATGAATTCACTATTCACATATTATTCACTAGAGCATTTTTCAAATCAGTGTCCTGTGCTTCTGCACTTTAGTCCAAGTTGAGAACAATTAGTCTTCAGGAATTTGAAGATGTTATGGAGGTGTGAAATCCAGGCCGATCCATCTGATTAATATGTTGCCTTTCACTCATTTCTTTTGCCGCTTCTTTGTTCTGCTGTCATGTAAATACTGACTGTAAATAAATAATAAGCACACTATTTCAAAAGAAAGTTCAGATAATTTTATTATTAATAAACTATTACTTTGCACTTTACATCCCACTCCATGTGTCTTAAATATTATGTCACTCTACTTTGTCTAGAATATTATCACTTATTTGTAGGCCTTCATTATGGAGATAGTTGCTATGTGGACATAGTTGCCTCCATTATACAGTATGTTATGGGGTGCCGTTTGTAAAGCGACCCGCGCTGAAAATTACTGCCACATTTTGTCACATTCAGCTTTAAACAATGTTTAAAAAATGGGTGTCAAATTTTAAAACTCAAGATTTTGCACATTTATAACAATATTTGTCATCTTAGAAATATTTTAAATATTAAATGTAACACCTAAATGTTAAACCTAAATACTGAATCTAAATCTAAACATTAAATTAAAAATAAATATAAATTTTAAATCTAAATATTAAATGTAAATGTTAAATGTAAATGTTAATTCTAAATCTACATGTGAAATGTCAATGTTAAACGTAAATGTTAAATGTAAATCTAAATGTTAATTCTAATTGTTAAATGTATATATTTCAGGTGAAAGTAAATATTTCACTAATATGCAAATTCCACTATGGCCACAAGAGGGCACACTTTGACTGACTTTGGCATCGCTTGCTCAGCAAGAGCCTTTCTCGCCTCCCTCCATCTGGGAGAATCTACAACTGTTCTTATGGTTGGTTTGCAAACATGTCTGAATCATCCTTAACAGAACACATCGGCAGAGCCGTTCTGGCGGCAATCCAGAGTTTTTCTACAGCGACGATGACAGCGACAGCAACCCCCACAGGGCTACCACCACAGGCCAGCTCGGTAAGTGTCTGTGTTTTCCAAATCCCGTAGCATTGGGTTCTTGTCAAGGCTAACTCATGGCTCCAAATGAACGGTGAAAGAGAGCACTCGAACGTTACAGTTAGGCTAGCTAGCCGCTAATGTTTTATTTAACACGAGAAGGCTATGTGGGTAATGTTAGTGTAACAGTGTTATAAATAAACTTAAATTTTTTAAGTGAACTTCCCCAAATCCCTTACTGTTTACCTATGCGATTCCTTTGGTTCCATGAATCGCTTCGTTGTTGTTTCAGACCGGGCGTTTATTGAGGTTGCACACACCCAGACTTTCTCATGTTGGAAGTCTGGAAAAGGGCAAAGCTGGATGTCTTAGTGCTCCGTGGATGTAAGTCATTTGTACAGCCAACTTTTAATTGTTTTCTATGACATGTATGAGTTTTGTGATGTGGAAATGCATACTGTCGTTTTCGCTGTTAGTAGAATGTCAGATATGCAAATTAGCATCATAAAATACGTGTGAATTATCGAACATTAATTAGCATTAAGCAGATGCTAACTGGCTCATTACATTGTCATCGGGGTGCCAGCATTCTTGTCCCCTGTCCTCTCTGACATGCCCTGTTTGATGTGTTACATGTTCCTGAATTCTTAAAACCCACTTGTTTTGTCATGAACTTTATTCAAAACTCTGCACATGTGTTTTCATTCTTTTAATTTATGCTACTTTTGTTAAACTACACTATACGAGCACAAGCACTGTTGTATTACTGTAGCTAAGTATTTCACACGGAAGGCTATAATGTACTGAAATGTGTAGCCTAGAAGTGTATTAATTTTATCATTTTGTTTCTCATGCTGGAAGTCTGGAAAAGGGGGATGCCAGCATTCTTTCCCCTGTCCTCGTGTGACGTGCCCTGTTTGATGTGTTACAGAGAATAAATGCTGACAGATCTACTCCACGTCTCCCCATCATTTTGTCTCAAAAAAGAGAATTATTATACTGTTCATTTGGAGCCATGAGTCGCCTCCGTTAGCTGGAACCCAACGCAAATCTCTAGCAGCTGCCGTTAGCTAGTTTAGTTAAGTTAGCCTTGACAAGAATCCAATGCTAAACACAGACACTTAATAAACTATTACTTTGCACTTTACATTCCACTCCATATGACTTGAATATTATGTCACTCTACACTCTACTGTAGAATATTATCACTTCATATATCATCGCCTTCATCATGTAGATAGCTGCTATGTGGACATAGTTGTCTCAGTTATACAGTATGTGTCTATATCTTTCCATTTGTCTATTTGACTTGTCTAGTTGAATGTATGGAGATTCAGGTAGACTGATTCTGATTCCCCCTTGTGATTTGAATGTGGTGACATCATTTCATTTATGGGTCTTTGAATAGCAGTCTTGCAAAATAATTCCACCAGGTACGCAACTGTGCTGAAACATGTAAGTCAACAATATTTGTCTGGCCTCGTCCTTAAACAGATGAGTTTTTGATGTTTTGACTAAGACACACTCTTTGGGAGTGTCGTGCCTGGCGCTCCCACAAGGGGGCCCAGAGTGAAGACACGCTGTGACAAGACCCGTATATGAATCCCAGATCTAGAGAGGGCTGTATGTCAGCAATGCCAGCTCAGAGAGACTCGTGGCCGGTGGCGTTGGAATGCCTTACTTTTGAAAATCGAGATCCAGCGCTACGGATCAGTTAGTGCACTTGCTTTTGTGGTTAATTACAAAAACCCACATGCACCCATAATCCCAACATCCCTTTGTTGTTATTATTATTATTAATGTTGTGTATTATTAGGGGCTCTCACAAGGGGGACCAGCTGAACTCCAAGCTATGGTGCAAAGACTACAACTATCACATGTTTAGACCGCTACCACAACTATTAAATGTGGAATCCACTACCATGAGTATCACATGGAAGACCGCTACCACATGTGTAACCCACCACTGTCCAAAGTAATGACTGGATCACACTCCCCATGATGCACAATATATAAGTTGCCTTGCCAAGCACACACATTTATCCTCTTTTTTCAGACTTGTCTTTGTGTTTTCGTTGGCTGCAGTTTTGAACAAGCAAAAGTCCTGAAGTGGAGAGTTGGATGGGCAGTGGATCATCTGCCTGTTGTCATAGACCACAGAAAGGTGTTAGCCTGTCACAAAGAAGACCCTCGGTAAGGCCATGGAAATTTCAGTTGTGGATGATGAAGTTATGTCACTCACGGTACAGTAACGTGTGTTTGTTTGTTTTCATTATTTTGAAATGACTGACCCATGCTCTATTCACAAACAAGTCTTAGGGGCAGGTCAGCTGTAGCCCAGTAGCTGGACAAATATTTTGAGTCAGTTCTCAGTTTAGAGAAAATAATGTTGTGTTATCTCATACATTTTCAGCCTCTGTGCTTTGTGTTTTGTGGGCATCGATGTTACCATTTCCTTCAGTGGAGTTAGGTTAGGGTGTTTTGCAATGTGTGGCTCCTCTGACCACAAAATAAATTTCAAAATACAGTTTTGTAGACATTAGGCTCTGAAGACTGCAGACTGAACGTAGATGTACAGATGCCTACCAAGGGAATTTTAGCCTTGGTGACTGATAACCAGCAAGCTGTCTAGAACAAATGGCGCAACAGTGTAATGTCACTTTCTTCCATTTTTTTCTCAAGGCCAAGATAACTATTGAACCCCTGCATTCCTTGGTGCATCGACAAGTGCTGTTAAAGGGTCATTACATGTAAGCTTAAGTCCTCCATTAACACTTAAATGAAGATAAGCAGCAAATTTCTTGATAGCAAAGCTCAGTGGATTACACATCTCTGGATATTGTGTATGTATATATATATATGAAATTACTACTAATGGTTTCAATCATTATCAAATGTTCTTAAGGTGTCTAACGTGTGTCTCTTATCTGTTGTTGGGTACAATTAGTTCTTCTGTGAAGAAACGGGAGCTTCTACAGCACACCACTCCATGGATGTGCAGTGTGGCGGCTAAACTGAAGATGGGGAGTACAGTGGGAACAAACTCCATGACACAGTTCCGCTATTTCTGTATGGCTATCTTGTCTGTGCTGTACCACAAATCCTAGAGGAGTTTGGTGAATTTCAAGGTATGCGAGAATCCACATTATATTCCTACACATCAAAACTAAATCATCCTGGTCATAAAAAGCTTTCCATACATATAAGAATATAAGAAAACATACCCATATTTACAAACTGTGCTCATCCATGCATACAAACTGTTCTCTACAGACAGCAGATTGGATTGCAAGACAAAAGAAGGTATGAGTTCCCTTCTTGCAATCTTGCAACTCATGGTGTGACCATCCAATTCAGTGATAATTCAGAGGCCTGTACTCTCATAATTGAGGAGGAAGAGGTATTTTGCCACATTCAAATGTGCGCTCCAAATGTCTTTCTGGATAAGGTTTTCCAAAGACTGCTAAATTCGACCTGGTTGTTGACATTTTTATGTCATTACCACAGTGGTTTGAGTTGTACTTCATGTGCATCCGCCCACTGGCCTTGCAGAGGCAACATGAAGAGACGGAAGACGAGGGCTTTTTCTTCCTCGGTCAGACAGGCGGTCCCATTGCAAATGCAAATGCAGATTTAGAACTTAGTCTTTGGCCGCAGTGAGTATTTCTAAAAGTACTTCATCCACAATCCATATTCAATGAATTAATGATTTTATTTCATTTTACCAGGACAGTGTACAGATAAAACAAAAAAACTTGCTTCACACACGGGAAGAGGTGTTATACTAGGTCATAGCCACACACACACAAACCCACTTTATAATTTAGGATCCCCTTCCTCCCATGCATTTAAATTAAATCAGGTCATGTACACCGACGTAAACCCAAAAATTTTTTACCGTTATCTCAGTTGCGAGCAGATCAGCAAGAGTGCTGTTCCCAGCCGTGACAATCCACAGGAGTCTGGTGGAAGGTATGTCTTGTGATTGCAGTTATGTATGTATTATTGAATGAAGAGTTAAAGATTGTGTGCCTGAAAGTAGTACTGAAAATGTCCTATTCTGATAGCTGTTCTTCCTCAGCTTTGAAGCGGCCAGCTCCAGACTTTTTTTTGAACAATTTGTTGAAGAGTTTCCTGTCACTCTTGATGGCCTACCGGCCACAAAACAGATGAGGATAAGTGCTGGATATGAAGACCGCAGTGTTTACGACAAGTGGTAGAGAGAGCAGTGCAAGCAGCGCACAAAATGTATCCTCTGTAAGCATCTGTCTTGTCTTTGAAAAGAAAACAGTATGTTGCAAACACTCTGGAAGACAAGGAGCACAGTGTTATATGTAATTCTTTGAACTGCTTTTCATTGTTTATGATTTGTTTAATGACTCCAACTGAAAATTTACTTCAGCTCACTTCGGCAGGCGTGAACTAACATTGGTTCATCGTCTGTAAAGAGAAATGGAACACAAACCTTCCAGAATTTAAAGACATTTGTCAGCATTGGATATCAACAGAGAAGATGACCATCGAAGAAGATGAGAAAATTATAAAGGCGGTCACTCACCAGAAATGGAAGGGGCTTGACATTAAGGACTTTGGAGAAAGCAAGGGAAAAGCAGCGTCAAAGTTTTGTGAGGACATGACAAGTCCGTTCTCTGTTCTGTGTCGGTGTAATTACCACCGTGCCTTTCTCTGTTCTGTGTCGGTGTAATTACCACCTTGCCTTTCTCAAAGGAGATATTGCATGTGATTACCATGGACGAGTCATCCCTGCTTCTGAAGGAAAAAAGTTAATGGATGAACCGGAGGATGGAGTCATGTGCTATCTTTTTTTTTTTCAAGGGCAAAGATGGTGGCAGTCTTTGTATTGATGCGCAAGCTTTCCTCTGCGAGTGTCATCCTCTCAAGAACACATTTGGGAGGCAAATGAACCACTCTAGAAAGAAACACAATGTCAAGCCTGTACATTTCCAGTTGAAATTCCCTGATGGTCCCAGAGACACTGTACTTTTTCTGACATCAAGTGCATTAAGAACTCTTGTGGCACTACGGAGTGAGGAAGACATCCTTCAGAGGTGAAGGGATAAACTTGGACTGGTTAGATGAATGAGTAATGGTTATGGGCAGAAATATGTTCCATCAGAAACTGAATTTCTTACTGTGACTATGGAAGTATAAATGTGCCAGAAAGATTGAATTAGAATGTTTCATGATAAATCAAGTACCGTAATTCCCGGCCTAAAAGACGCACTGGCGTAAAAGCCGCACCCACCGTTTTAAAAAAAAAATCGATAACAGTACACGCATTGGCCGCACCGCCTCACAAGCCGCAGACAGTCAATGTTACAATGTTTTCAATGTTTTCAACTTCTAACAATGTAGCTAATTAGTTCGTGTTAAAAAAAAACGCAATGTTTCAACAGTAGCCTACGGGATTCCCTTCAAACTTCTCATCAATTCCCCTCAGCTCGCCTCCTAAACACACAGCCATTCACAATTCATTCCATTCATTATTGGTATGACGCCACCTATATTAACCAGCTCACGCTTCAAATGCTCTTAACACATAACCAGCATTTTAACAGGCGTACAAACGTATCGACCGAAAATCACATTGAGAGACTTTAACAGAAACTTTCACAAGCACACAGCCATTCACACAGGCTAGTTTAACAGTTAGCCTACCAGACGCTATCGTCTGTAACTTAAAGGACGCATCGTATGCCTTTCTGTGCATATTATCCATCACAAAGGTGCGAGTCGAGACCAAAATGGCAGATCAAAGTGTGAGGTAAGTTTACCGACCGTTATCACAACTTATTGAATACATTGTATCCAGTAGTAGGGTGCCCTAATTTAATTGGCTACTGTTACTTTTGGCGGTATCAAACAAGCAATATCACGTTTTCGCAACTAGATGGGAGTGTTTGAGCTACACGCAGAGCCGTCTAGATGGGACCGCCTGGCACAGGCAGCCGGTAAAAATCCATAAATTGGCCGCATCGTCGTAATAGCCGCAGGGGGCAAAACGTGTGACAAAAGTAGCGGCTTATAGGCCGGAAATTACGGTAACTTAAAAAATAGTTGAAATTGAAATAACTGAAAAAAAAAGTATTAGTGTGTGATGTAGATGGCTATAATTTTTACATTACTTTCCAGCGTCTTTAATGTGGACTGACGAAATTCAAGTTGAGAAATTGCTGTGTGACTGTGACATGATTAGCTGACTTTTTTATCTATATTGGACAGCAGAAACAGAAACAGACCGTCCATCCGAATATCCCAACTAACTGAAAGGTACCCGGTGGTTTGCTAGTCCCGGCAGATTTTTGCAGTCTGGTCTGCAAACGAGTCTGAACGAACCACTCTACGCATGTGTTCCTGGCATAAGTCTTTCTTCAGACTGATACAGTAATAAGAGTCATGGATTTGTCTGGATTCATCAGTAACTTGATATTTTGAGAAAAATATACACACTCGCGCTAAGGTGTCCGGCAGTTTTAGCTGGTGATTTATGCTGTGATTTGGTCACAGCAGACCAAAAAAGCGAAAAATAAGTTATTCCAGGTAAAGGAGAACAGCGTCATGTTATACAATTGACTTAGCTTTGTGAATCAGTGTTTTTGTAGGAGAATGCCGATATATTAGGATCAGCAAGACATTTCTTGACTTTGATAAGCTCCACATCACGCAGTAGAGAAGATCCACCCCAGTAAAATGGTCAAAATGACCTAGTTTTTTTTATTATTATTATTTTTTATAGTTGCTTGAAGTTATAGCAACAAAGGTGATGATAACATTTTATCAATTGATTTATATGGTTCATTTATAGACAACCTCTGAATAGGCCAAGAAATGCTGAGGTGGAAACTCAGATGACAAGGTTGTACAAGTATGTTGTACGGATGTTACGTGCATTTTTTTTTTTTGAATGCCATGTTTTATGCTGCTTTCTTACAGGTAATTTCCAGGACATTTCAGGGGAAGGGGGAAAAGACGGTTCCCTCTTACAGTTTTACCTTTTACCCTCTGTCCTCGACCGCACTCCCAAGGAGGCTGACCAGCTTGTTCATATGTATGCTGGGTTGTGCCGTAGAACAACATCTGTTGATGAGAACGCGACTTATAAAGGAGTGGATAGTATGAGCCTTTAGATAAACATCAAGGATTCAAGGATTTTAATTTGCAATATAGTGATGAATTGAAACACAGATTTTACATTACTAATAATGTGATTTTATTTATGATGTTACAGGTAAAAATGGCTGCTGAGGTGTCCTGATATAGGGGATAATGGACAAGGCAGTGGCAAATAACGATTTATTTTTTAAATTATTATTTTTTTTACTTAAACATTACGTCTGTCCAGCATCAACAGTGCTCTGTTGTATTTTGTAGATATCTGAGACACTTAAGAATTTGTATCCAAAATTTTCAGAAATGTCAGGAGGATGACTTCTGTATAAAGCATCAGGTAGTCACCAGGAACTCAATCACAATTTCAATTTCAATTTTAGTGTCATATGTAGAGCTAGGAAACATTTCCCTGCACAATGAAATTCTTTTTTTGATGACCACTTGAATGCCACACGTATAATGTATAACACATTTAAGGCAAAATAACAGGCATAAGACACACATAGGGACACACAGTAAACCGGTTGTGCTTGTCTTCAGATAACATGAAGAATGAACACTGATAACATCTAAACATTTATTTTTTATTTTTTTAGCAGGCTGGGGATCCCGGAAGTTAACCGGAACCCGGAAGTTTCCCTCTGGACGATGCGGCTACACAGGGAGACATTTGAAGCAGGCAAGCAAGCAACTCAGGAAAGGGAATGTTGTACATCGCTCCCTTACAGGTGGAACTCAACACCACCCCCCTTCCGCCGTCATGAATTTCAATTCAATTCAATTCAGTTTTATTTATACAGCGCCTTTTACAATAGTATTGTCTCATGGCGCTTCACAGAAGGAGCACCCAAGAGCAACAGGGGCAAGGAAAAACTCCCTTATGTTCAGTTAATCTAGGAAGAAACCTTGGGCAGATCCACGACTCAAGGGGCTAACCCAACTGCCAGGGGTCATGGAGAAAAATTACAATCAGTAGTAACCATGACAGACTATAAGTTGCCTATGGTTTAGCTAAGGTTCATAATAGTTTATAATAGAGTATTATCCCACTTTTACATTACATGGTAATCAGTCTATAGGTGGTTATCAGGAATTATGGCTGGACAATGTAGCAGCGGCCAGGCATAGTGACAAACTCGAAGGAGTGGGAGTGCTGTGTTGCCAGTGGGAGAGCTGCTAACTCTTCTGCCCTGGAGCTGCGCTTTGTGCCCTGCTGACCTGTATCTGAACTTGCCTGTGTGCTGACGGAGCGTGGGTGTGAGGGACGCCTCTACTCCAACTCTGATCTACATTAGGTGGAGGACAAATCTCTGACTCTTTTGCTAGTACAAAGAAACAATAATTAAGAGCTGCCTTTCCTAGTTTAAGAATTATTAACTATCTGAAATAGAAGTTGGATGTAATTTATGTACCTATGTCATTGGTTTATGAGCTCAAGAAATCATCGATATAAGACAAATCAAAGGCCTAAGTAAACTTAAATTCGTGTGAATTAAAATTTCAGAGTGAGAGAGGTACCCAAATAACTAGTCGAGGAGTTAAAGTGGTGACAGTGGCGTGATTGAATGTTTTGAAATATTTCTGTGCAATCCTGTATGCAGTGTTGAGATATTGCATGTCTTGATTGATGTTGAGGATATTTTGAACATTTACAATCATGGAAAAGCCTAGACGTGGGTTTAGGTGCAAAGTTGGTTAATTAATGCGAGTAGGTATTGATTTAAACGCCTCTTTGTTTGTCACGTAAAGCTTAACTCGAAAGATACTAGTAAAGTGAGAGATTGCAATTAATCTTGTCTGAGAGGCAGATGACATGAACGATCGTCAAGTTTAAAGAGAGAATTTACTCTGTTATTTCTATTCCGCTGTAAGAGTGTGCCAGAGGGGGTAGGGTGTGAAACCTGGCCTTGACAGACTGCAGCTGGCAAGAGTTTAGAAAAAACCCACACTGGGCTCGTGCAGGGGGAGAGAAGGAGAGAACAGATTTTCCTGAAGCGCTATTTTGTGTTATTTGT
>PYXC01000183.1:0-14228 GCA_015244755.2 Tenualosa ilisha | reverse complement strand
TCTCTATGAGAGGATTCCAGCTTACTGCTTATTCTTTAAAAAGTTATGGCATAATTTGGAAGTGTGTTTTGGGTCATTATCCTGTTACTGTTGTTATCCTATAAGACGAAACTGAACCCAATTAAGTGCAGTTCACGGGGCGTGTGGCACTGCTCACTGCCTTTCATCAAGGTCCATTCAACTCTGTACAAATCTCCATTTTGCCAAAGCATCCCCAGACCATCACAGTATCTCCACCAGTAATGGCATTCATCACTGTTTTTGCATCTTTTCATTTGTTGTTGTGCATTTCAGATGAGGTTTGGTCAGGCTGCCGCTAATGTCTGCAGTAATTGTATTTGTATGAAAGCAAAATGTGAAGAATATAATCATTTCAATCAAAAGCATTATTTCTGACACTGATAGTGACTTCATTTAATATCATTTAATTCATATGGAATGCAAAGAAATAAGACGATCACAAACTTTTGAATGGTAGTGTATTTATGGTGTATCTTTGATGTTGTAGATGACCTCTTGTGTGGTGATCTCTTCTCTGTGGTGCAGAGGACTTGATGAGTCTGAGCACTTTTACATAAGCTTTCCCAAGCACACTGATAAATTAGATGTCCCATTGTGTTGTGTTGAGATGAAATCAAGTGTGTTTTAAAATGACTCATATGCTTATGTACGGGCTCTTTGAAATACAGGCCCAGCGCAGAGCAGGAGTCGATATCCAAGCTGATGGCAAAGCTGATGTGGTTGTGTTGGAGAACAACGCAGCCTCTGAGAGCAGTAAGTCTCCAAAATGACCTCAAACAAATGTCTCTTTACTAAGCATTTTATTGTACTTTGTTTTTTAAAAAAGAACTGCAGTACAGGGTATATACAGAACATATTGAACAAAAATCTGAATGTAACATAAACTATCCCCAAGACTTACATACAGGTAATGTTACATACAGGTAAAGTGTATTGTACCTCAATTTATGTTACTTTGAAACTAACAGGCTGGTTTATATGTATTATATAGTAGCCACATGTCTAGACTACACTATTCAGCAGTCTAAACAGGCACAATATACCAAATGTTAATGGAAATCCCAGCAAACCCTATTTACTTTTGCATGTGTCCGTTTGGACATTATATGTTTTTTACATGTATCTCTTTCCTGCATCTTGGCAACAATGTCATTAACCTGTGGTGTCAGGAAGACTGCAGTGTCTGCTATTTATTCTGTACATACTCCCACTTGGACAAATTATCAAGAACCGCTCCATCTCTTATCATAGCTATGCCAATGACACACAACTCAAGTTAACGCTGTCCCCCCTTCGAATCTCTCTTTCGGTGTCTTGACCAAATTAATGACTGGATGTCACAAAACTTTCTTCAGCTACATGCTGACAAAATCAAGGTAATTATATTTGGAAATCAGGAGCAAAGGCTAGAGACTGACACCCTTCTTGACAAAAAGAGACTCTAGCCAAAGTACACAGTTAAAAACATTGGAGTCATTATTGACAGCAACCTGAGCTTTAGCAGTCATATAAAAGTGGTCTCTAAGTCAGCTTCTTTTCATTTAAAAAATAGTAAAAGGTAAGAGGTTTTATGTCCAGTGGTGATCAAGAAAAGCTCGCCCTTGCTTTTATTACTTGTAGGGTTGATTATTATAACGGCCTTTTTACTGATCTCCTGGAAAAAAACATTAAATCACTTCAAGTCATACAGAATGCAGCAACAAGGGTACTGACATACACCAAAAGGACTGACCATATTTCACCCGTTTTAAGGTCTGTACACTGGTTACCTGTTGCCCAAAGGATTGATTTTAAAGCCAGGCTACTCGTTTTTAAATCACTTAGTGGTTTAGTTCTGAGGCATGCTCAAATTGTACCGCCCAGCAGGGTCTCTCAGGTCGGAAGACAAAAACATGTTAGTACATTCCACTGCCAACACAAGGCAACCTTATGTTTTATCTTTCCTTATTTTCTTTTTTCTTATGAATGAATTATTGATTATGTATTTATATTTAAATAATGACTTTTTAACATTTTCATTGCTGTTTGGCTTTATCTTCTGCTCCATTTGTTTTAACTGCATTGCTTCAAAGTGTGTTTTGATTTTTTTGTGTCTTTTTATGTTAAGCACATTGAGTTGCCATCTTGTATATGAGATGGGCTATGCAAATAAACTGCCTCGCCTTGCCCTTTCTTTATCCAGCGCCACTCACAAGCATGGGTGATCAGAATCCCATCAAACAGAGAATAAGGAGAAACCACTGAGAACAGGCATCACGCCAAAACATAGTTTCAGTCAACCTATCGGTACCTGTTGATGTGGCAGTAGGCAAACAGGAAACTACTAAATAGAAAACTACTTCTTCTATACTTTACTTTCCATTCTGAAGAGTCTTTTAATTTCCAAAAAGAATCTAGTCTTAAATGTGTCTCATGATAAATATATGATGTATGACATTAAAGATTGTAAATATGTAAACCATATATACACAGGTGTCTATGAAGAAGCACTGCCAGAGCAGACACAGACTCCGCCACAGACAGAGACACCTACAGATGTGGAGGGCAATAGCAAGGCAGGGAGTGAGAAGGAGGCCACGGAGAAGGTGACTATTGTAGGTGAGGTGCTCTCCAACTCACAGCTCGTCCTCAGACGTGGGGCGGCCGTCTTCGCCATGCTCCTGGTCCTCGCAGCAGGGATCCTGACCAATGAGTTTCTCACGGGACACCTCAGGAGAATCTGAAGGGAAATGTATGCTGTTGACACATATACATGCACCCACACACACGCACGCACGCACACACATACACACATGCACACACACACACATACACCCACACACTCACTCACTCACGGACTGATACAGGAGAGAGAAAAAATACATGCACAAGCTTTGAAAAAAAGCTTGGCCAGTAAACACTATATTTACTGTAGTAGGTAACACTAACATGCTAGCTGTTATTTAAAAAAAAACACTGGAGAAACATTGTTTGAGCCAGTTACATATTTTACTAGATGGTTTAGTTAATTTTATGTCTAGTAATTTTGAACACTCCACATTAGCCAGTGTGGACATGGCATGGCATGCACACTACCTAGTCTGTCCTACAAACACACACACACACACACACACACACACACACACACACACACACACACACACACACACACACAAACAAATCCCTCAACACACACCTGCACTGTCATTTATGTAGTGGAAATCATTTCAACCAAAGTGTTCTTTGAAACCAAAGGTCCAAATCATTTTCATTTTGAGAGAGATGACAGACTATACAGTATGTGCCTATGAAATGACTGTACCTATCACTGTGCCTAGTATTCTGTGCAATATGAATATCAAGTCAAAAGGGAAGCAAATATGTGCCAATTAAACAAATGTGCACTCAGGAAAAAGCAAAAGAAATACACAGAGCTTCTCAACTAAATGCCAAACCCTCCAGTGACCAAAGTAGCGAAACCTGTGTTGTTGCTTTCAAAAGGAGGTGAATGGGAAGAAGTCTTGAGTTGCTGTCTAAGAATAGATCTTGTCACTTATTATTACAGAACCATTTGATTCACTGGTATATTTGTATGTTTTATATATTTCATCTCAAACAACCATGTGGCAAGCATGCTCTTTGTACCACTTGAAAAAACAATGCCTTAAAGACAATTCTGTATTAAAGTGAATTGGATGTAGTTTTTGATGTTTTTGGTTTTGTGTTTGATTCTGTGGTTCTGTGTATCCCAAATGGTGGCTGGCTTTGGGTCCATCCAACTAAGATGGTGGTCTCTCTCCATGGGCCAGCCTCACTGCATTACAACCAGTTGTGTTGGGTGAGTAAAGAGCATTTCAGATGTCACCTAAACTTGACAAAGGCTCCACCCTCATTTGAATGGCATGGGGGGGGACTCTTATTCTTATTCCCCTATATTATTTCATCTAAAAACGTCTAAGTTCTTGTACACAAGAACTGTTGTGGATCATTCAGGTCATATAATTACACAGACTTGTTTCAGCTTCTATTTGTATGCCCAGATACAGAGATGGTCAAAGTAAGCGTTATGCACTAATATTTAATACAGACCACTGTAATAGAAGGCATCTGATATGTCTTATACTAGGTGCACATTTCACAAGACATCCACTTGAACTTCATGATTTAAACAACAATTTTTCATCAGATGTCTTAGCGTCTTTTGGATGGTTGGTAGTTATATCTTTAGGCAGCCATGGCCCACTGGTTAGGGCTAGTCTTATATTTGCACACTGTTTAAGCTTTTAGTACCGTACTCACAATTTTATTACTTGTGAGTAATAAACACACTATGGGAGCTTAAACAGTGTGCGTACATATTTTTTTCCTTTTTAAGAAAGATGTATGCGCACACTGTGTATTAAAGGGCCAATCACCGCACATCCATGATATACATATCCACAGTTGAGGTGTCCTTGAGCAGGGTACCTAACCCCTCACTGCCCTCCAGGTGCAGCAACAGGGGTAGTGTGTATGGTCACTCACTGTGTTCACTGTGTGTCTCACTAATTTACAGATGGCATAAATGCAGACCAAATTCCCTTCCTGAGATCTAAAGAGTGTAAGTGTAAATATACAAAACAGGCATATGTTATAAATGCATACTAGTCAAATGAAGTATATTAGTACTGAAATTAGTCTTCATAATTTTACAGTATTTGATATCACTCTTTAAATTAAACAAAATCTGAAGGTGAAGAGAGCCCCTTCTCAAAAGATTACCTACAGTAATCTTTATAATAATCCTTGTGAGGTGCAAGGTAATATCCAGAATTAAAAAAAAAGTTCATTTTCATTTTGTTCAATGTTCATTTTTGCTTATAGTCTGAATTGACCATATGCATATACACTACAAAACGCAGCTGATAGAAATAAAAACAAAATATATATGGTCAAAATACATCCTCACTAAATCTGTGTTGAATAATGAATAAAGTCACAAAGAAACAGAGTTGTCACATCTGTCCATCTTCCCCCAGTTCCTCACCTCCTTTAGTTCTTCAGAGAGAGTGTTGAGTCACTTTATGCTCCTAAAGGTTGAAGGTGCATATCTTTTTGGAGGCAATACAACAATCTTTCCCAATCCTGATGTTCAAATTCAGTGAAATTCTTCACTTGCTGTCCTCTAACTCCACTGTTCAGTGGAACTGGTGTTCCTATGCAGTCCTGTTAGTGTGAGTGGGAAACAAACTGTTCAATGAACGCATCGCCTCAGGAGCATTAAGGAGAGGGGGGACTTCGATTGGCTGTAAGGCTTAAATATGAACAACCTTTCATCCAATCGTCATCCAGCTTAAGTGAAAAGTCAAGAGGCAGTCGATAGAGTACCCTGTGGAGAGATGTAGCTGGAACGTGTGCATTCATAGCACTGAGAAGCCTTCTGTCCACAGGGGATTGGAGTGTGGCAGTAAAGCCTCTGTGCTACTGACTACCTGGACCTTCACTTCTGTGTAAAATGGACCCCACTGTATCCAAAAACAGCTGGTTTCCTGTGCAGTATCACATCCCACAAAGAAACTAAGCTGGAGCACATGAGGTCAGTCAGTCTGCCTGTATGGCTCAGAAGGGTGAGGTGGGACTGGGGAGGGTGGTTGGGATAGCTGTGCTGTTGTCCCAACCCAGTGTCCGGTTAGTCGACTGGCCGTCCAGCAGTACTGGTGGGCAGACCATGTGGATCACCACCCCGGTAGCCAGAGCCAAGATGGCCACCAGGAGAGCCAATCCTCGGCGCAGCACCAACTGTGTGATGGAGAGCTGTCCTGGAGGTGGTGGTGACGTCTCCTCCTCTATGGCCTTGCTGCTCTCTAACTGGCCCTGCTCCTTTGCGCTCACTGCCACGTAGCCATTCTCCTTGGGGCTGGGGCTCACAGGGGCAGCCTGGGGTCAAAGAGGGAGCAATCACAAAATAGAAGGAAGGAAAGATTGTTAGGACTTGTAGCTCAATAGAAAGACAGGCCAAGAAGGCTGCACCATGCATATATACCATTCATTCACAATACTATACTTTATTCAGAAGTTATTATAAATGTCAAAACATGTCTATGTGTATAAGATGCATATGCATGGTGTAGCCTTCTTTTTCTGTCTTTCAATTGAGTAAACGTTAGGCCAGCACTTACTAAACGTAAGGCTGCCTTAGGAGCCATTCAGAATGACACAATTTTTTTAGCCTCCAGACGGTCAAATTCAAATGTTTCTCTAGTTAACAATGCAACATGACCGTTACTATGCGCCTCGTGTTGAATATGAAGAAGGCGCAGGATGAAAACGAAAAGAGGCGCCTAAAAACGCAAGGCACTCAAAGTAAAAAATAGTTCAACTTTTGAGGTCGCCTTTTCTTCAACAATGGGTCACTGCTTAGCTGTCAGTCTTAGCTAAGTCAGGGAGCTAGCTGTTTAGCCAAATCTGTGCCAGATCTGTCTAATCCGTGGCTCTCATTGATGAGCTGCACAGTGTAGCTTAGCAGCAGTGGTTATTCAGATACCATCATTTGTGTGCAAAAGATAATTCATCAGAATTTGTAGATTCACTAAAAGCTACTGTGTGTGTATGTGAGAGGTGTCTGTGTGTCAGTATGTGTGTGTAGTTTGACTTGGATGGCCTGAGAGGCTTTAGGGGTCCGAACTCTCACCAGAGGCCCAATATCAGCGCTCTTCTCTGGGCCCTCTGTGGCCCCAGGCACCAGCGTGTCCATCACATCCTGGCCAATGGGCGGCTTCTGTCCTACACACATTACTTTCCCAGTCTTCCCAGCACGCCTCTGGGCCTGGGGAAGAGGAAGAGATTGACATTATGTTCACATCTGATTGGACATTGGCCCAAGGCATTTGTAGTTAACTAGCATTTCCAAGGATTTATAAAACCATAAATTATACAGTTTGACCTGTAAAACATGAGAATAAGCCCTGGAAACCGAAAAAAAAGATGATGTACTTGCCTCCTCTGCCACTCTCCTCCAGTTCAGTTTAAAAATGAGGGTGACAAAGAAGCAAGTCTGTAGAATGACAGAAATGAAAAGGCCAAGCCACAGGCCTGGAGAAAGCAAAATTAGGTTTGAGGATAGGGGGCCTTAACCACTTTCTATTGAATATCCAGGAGACAGTCATACTGACTGACTTTGAGGGATATTGTAAGAACTTTATCATATCGGCTTATCGTATTGGCTGGAATACCTAAGATCTTGAGGTCTGCTTCAAACATGAGGTATCTGCCCACTGGGAGCCCAATGCAGTAGTAGCAAATGAGATTGCACAGGGCGGCAATTTTCTGCTTGCCTGAGCCCACCAGGATACCAGAGCTCACACACTGCAGGACACAGCACAGGGGAGGACGAGGAATGTTTATGAGTGGAGCCATGGTCAGACTTCAAAACAAGCAGGTGGATAAAACAGGCATGCTATGGTAGAACACAATCAAAAACAAAACTTCTATTTGACCTCTGATGAAAACTGTCACTTGGTTAATGGTGCAGCCCAACATTGCCACATTGGTTAAGGTGTAGCCCAACATTGCTACATTGTTTGTATTAGTGGACACAACTGACCACAAGTCCATCGAAGAACTGCAGGAATATGAAGAGAGTCAGATTCGTGGAGACAATCTCCACTATTTTCCTAAGGGGAAAAATGAGAAAGTAGAATGTCAACTTATACAGATGTAATTGCTTTGTTTCTTATTTATGTTTTCTCAAACTCATATTTCTGTTAAGGAGCTTAGTTAACAAACACTTTTGTGCCACATTGTCCTGTCAGTAAAATATCCCTGATAACTCACTCATCGCTGGTGAAGATGTAGCCAATGAATGATTTGGTTGTGGCAAATATAATGCCCTGAAACACTGCCAGCAGTCCTGTTGAAAAGACAATGTTTTGCTATACTGTCATGTACACAGTGATAACTGAAATAGTCAGCATGGGGGAATATACTGTACATGCATGTGTGGATATACCACAGACAGATGGGTGAACGGAGGACAGAATGAAAGAGAGAGATACTACTTACCAGAGAGCACTAGAGCAACTTTACATGTGATCAGGGCCCTAGCCTCATCCCCTGCCCCAAGGGCGTTCCCCACACGCACACACACGGCAGCATGGACACCCAGAGGGAACTGAAGGCAGCCCATAGGACAGAGAAGTCAGTGTAAACCATTCAGTGTATCTCTACACAGCACCAGTCACCTGATCAGATCTGTAATCAGTCTTTAACTATATAAAGAAGGATGTGTGTATTACTGCATATTGTAGCTGTGATTAACAGGCCACTAGGCTATAGAGTCTCTGTTAGGAGTGGTTGTCTTGCTCTCTGACTGGACCATTAGACTACTGCCTTACTGTGTGGCCTTGTAGTAGCGGCTAAGGAGCTGCTGTGTTGACTTGCTAGAGGGCCTGAGCACTTACCATGTAGGATATAGTCCCCAGTTCCAGCAGCACGTGCTGTGCAGCCAGATCCACCTCCCCCAGCATGCCTGGAGAGAAGAGGGCAGAGATGTTTTAGTCTCCAAGGAACTGCAAGTGCAAAGGCTCCAACACATTTTCTTACTATGTATTTTTTGGTGGGGAGAGTGATAAGCTCTCTCTCTCTTTCTCTCTCTCTCTGTGTCTCTCCATCTATCTCTCTCTCTCTCTCACACACACACACACTCACCTGCTAGGAAGCCTCCGATCTCGTAGATCCACCACTCGAAGCAGGTCATGAGTGTGCTAGGGATGGCCAGCTGCATGTAGGGCCCCCACTCCTGCAGAGCTGCAGTAGACCAGCCTGCACACGCACAGGGACCAACACAGACACTGATTACAGGAATAGCAAGTGTAACCTGACGTCAGTCATCTTGAATAAAATTGAGTGGGTGTCTGAGAAAGAGAGAGAGACAGTGTTGTGTGTGTGTGTGTGTCGGGGAGAGTGAGTAGTGTGTCTGTGAAAGAGAGGATTGGAAGACCGTGTGTGTGAACATGTGTCTGTGTGTGTCTGAGCATGTTACTGTGTCCATGTGAATGTGTATACATGAGCATGTTAGTGTGTATCTGTTGATTTAGTTTGTGTGTGTGTGTGTGTGTGTGTGTGTGTGTGGTCTGGGCTTGAGACACACAGAGGCAAACAGAACCCAACTCCTCCAGTGTGTTTGCTATGCCACTGAGAGAGGGCAGGGAGGAGGAGCAGGAGAGTGTTTGTGGAGGAAGGTGTCTGTTTCTCTCTCTCTTCTCCCCCTCACTGAGTCTTTTGACACTCTTTCAACACTGCCAAAGGGGGGGGGGGGTGTTGACCTGCCAATTCATGTGGTTCATAGATATACAGAGTATTGCAAAGCAAAAGACTGTAGAAACAATGTGATGACAGTTATTGGTTAATTCAACAGCTACAAATCTATTGTGACTGCAGTAACTGCATTTATTATTTCGAGTTTGACAGGCTGGGGATTTGTGTGTGTGTGTGTGTATGTGTGTGCGTGTGTGTGCGTGCGTGTGTGTGCGTGTGTGTTTGTTACCTCCCCATGTCTTTACATGAAGCCTCTTCCAGCGGATGTATCCATACAAGAGAAGGCACAGGGTGATCTGGGCCAAGCTGGCAGCTGCAGCTGAGCCCCTGAATGTGTGTGAGGCACCAAATTACATTATTCCCACTTCCCAGGCTATGTGCTCAAATACCTCAACAAATTGATTATATTGTGGGCCCATTGACCATAAAGCACCTACTTTACACCCAGCTTCATGTAGGATATGAGGACATAGTTGACGGCAAGGTTGATGACGTTGGCAACAGCAGCTGTGTACAACTGAGGCAAAATGATGCCCTGGGGGACATGAATCCATTGTCAGTGTCTAGCTATGCATAAGCACTTTTCAGAACATTAAGTGGATATACCAGCCATTAGCTGGCATCCGAGACTGAGAGAGCATCTCTACGGCTTCCAGTTAAAGGTGGTTTAAAGTGCTCCCCATTATTAGGTTCCGTACTGTACAATACACCTTTTCATGGGTCAATGCTTTTTACAGATACATTAGTTTCATTGTTTGTTGTATATTTATGTATATTCATATAGTGTACTTTATGTATTTGTGAAGTACATTATTTGGTGTATACTGTACTTAATGTATTTGTGAAGTACATTATTTGGTGTAGTATTGCTAGTGCTTAGTCCATGTGATTGAAATGAGCCTCTCAGACATGAATTACACATGTCCAGTGTAGTTCAAAAACACTAGGTGGCACTGTACACCAGCAGGACATAACTCATCAACTTCCATGTGAACACAGTTCACAATTTCGATCTTCAAACAGAAGTGGATTTAAGGCTAACATACTTTGAAGGCAGGAAACAAATGACCGTATCCATTTTGGCCTCCTTTTACAGACTGTCAAGACACACCCTATGACAAAGGCAACTAATGCCTGAGTTGTGATGCTTTAGGCTTACCTGGTTTTGAAGGTAAGAGACTTGCAGCTGGTGCAGGAACATGGCCTTAGACAAAGAGGACACAGACACAGTTCCAGATGAACAGTCTAATATAATACAAAATGAACCTGCATATTACATCCATAATTGAAGTTATAGAGAAGGTTAGGAGTTTGTTGAAGATTTCTTAACAGGCAGTCAGATTTTTAGTCACAACTTACCGGAACAGCAGGCAAGAAGGCCAAGACATACAGCTGTGCTATCCTGACAACCCACCCACCCAACAGAAACAAATGTGAATTTTTTAATAACATTCAAGAACTCCGAACATCATTCTGAACAGCATTTTGATTCTGGTTTCCAGTTTTCCTGTTGCGCGCTGAGAAGACTTTAACATGCCTTGCCAAAGACTTTAACATACCTTGCCAAAGGTGTTTACTATCTCTCTCTTCTTTACTATGTTGATCTTAACTATAAGCTGAATCTATGCGAGTTGATATATAATTAGTTCATCAATATGGTGTGTGTAGATCACGTTTGCATTTTAGAAGGATTAAAAAACAAAGCAAATTAATTTATATTTCTGTCTCTAAGCCTCTAAGTCCATTTTCAAAAATATGCAAAATTAAATTGTTTTAATAATAGTTTTTTAAGTAATCTCTATTAAACTGCAATTTAAATATTATTGTCCAGTAAAAACAAATTAAGCCAAAATAATCCACTTGGAGTTGGACTGATAATAAGATGTATAAAAATTACATATTTCTGTAAAATCATTGCAAATGGACTTAGAGGGTTTTGAACTCATCATATGCAGATCTTCTGTAGCAGTAAGTGCACAAGTTTTGAGACTAAAATTACATTTTTAGACTGTAAAACACAACTAAAAACTTAAGAATGGTCCAGACCACTCTTACGAAAGTATGACTTACAGAAGATGGATTCTTAGTTATTCTTAGCTCACAAATCATGTCATAACCTTAAGGTAGAGGTTAAGATATAACTTAAGAACAACTTCGCGTTAATAAGGCTTTGGAAAACTGGCCCCTGGATGCTAACAGGCCCCAGGTACTTGAGGGATCTGATCCTACATCAGTGTAGTTGCAGCGCCCTCACCTGGCCACCTCTGGCTCCTGCTTCAGAGCGAGTAGAATGGTCTCTGCATTGATGAGGATGGCCCAGCATGGCAGCAGAACAGCAGGAGAATCAGGGTGCTCCGCTGGAGGATCTCACCCACTCGCTTTAGGCTCTTACTGCCAAAGTCTACACACAACACACAAACCTGAATATATGCAATACTGACAATATATATTGTCCATACATACAGATACCAACGGCAGAAAAGACAATTCGGTGTCTTACAGCTTTGTTAGTTGGCAATGGAACTGTTGTTTAAAAGTGATGTAACACTCAAGGTTGTTAATGCTGAACCACACCGGGGAGGATGTCCACAAACAACCTCACTCCCACTCATGCTATACTGCTTCATTATTGTTTGGGGGGAAGGCTGCCCCGACTGTTTGTTTCAGTTTTCAGAGCCTGTGTCATAAAAAGACTGAACTTTTTGGTACAGAAGAGTGTAGTGAGTGAAGAGTTAGGGGTCATGAGGAGATAATATCTTTCTGTTTTAAAAAGTGTTATATGTTTGCAATCTATGGAAAAATCACTGACTGTACCTTTATTGCTCTAAAAATACAATTTTATCACATGACCAGAAATAAAGTGTTCATACTTGTCCAACTTTCTTAAACCTACAACTGACAATAAGATGTGTCTTTATGCCCATGCACGCATACCTTGAAATACACTTCAGTGAATACTTGCATAAGCCTAAACATAAGCTCGCTAATATCTATAGCCATAAAATTCCTAATTAATTCATTTTATTCTAATTAATCTAATCTGTTTTGTTGAGCTATCTTTTCATTGTGGCCATTATAGCCTATTCACTAGATCTGGGCATATCGTTTGGCAAGATGCCAATATTTAAATTCTTCCCTAAGATACCAAGAGGGCACTATCACCCTGCATGCTGCCATGTCACTCCGCATTCCCTCCATTAATACTGCAGCAAAGAATAATAATTTGTGTGCTGTTGCATGTTGCATTCATGGGGCACATCAAATCTTAATATGAGGACAAAATTATTTTCTTCCGCTCTTTATTGATAAGCATTGTGTGTCAAAAAGTAAACATTGATCAGACATTGACAATGACATTGATCAGACAGACAATAACATCTCTAACTCTGTAAGTGAGTGTGTATATATATAAGCTCAGTGCATAGCATACCTGAGCGACGAGGGTATCACAGGCCAGTGCCAGGCCAAAGCCAGTAGCTACTGTGGTGACATTGATAGTCTAAGCAATAGAGACAAGAGAAGACAAGGCCATGTTATCAACCAAAGTCCTTAAAACCAATCTATAGTTCTTTCTAAACACTATGTCAGAATTCTATTTCTATTCTAAGACAATGAAATGACTGGCATTGCCATGAAAGTGAACAAAAGCAGATATTTTATTTTGCTCATTCATCAGTCTGACACTAATTTGAACTATTTGTTGAACTGATGTTGTTGGTAATAACTTTTGCTAACAGTTAAGCCACAAAGGACTTGTATGTAACTTTATATTTACCTTTCAGAATAGCTTTTATGCCAATAATTGTGGAATGTGTTTTTGTTAAAAAAAATCTTTATGATGAGCCAAACAAATCACCTTGAAAGATGGAGTTTAACTCAATTGGCTACATTTTTGGAAAAAAAAAATCTAGAATGATTTTTATTTCCCCTTTTAGTTCTTTTTTATGGAGTCCCTAAGGAAACATGGGGAAAAACAACAAACTTACATGTTTCAAGTGAAAGTTCCTGGTGGCCACAAAAAACTTTTTGGTGCTCACCAGAAACCAGGCCAGTCGCAGGCATGCATATATCAGGTAGACCATCCAATGCATATCGTAAATATGACAGTACATGAGGGTAGAGTGGCTTTATTTTGGCCAAGGACTTGATACAAGGATTGGTTGCATTACTTGCAAGTTGACATGGTTATATTTTGTCAAAGACATCTGATTCGGTGCAAGGGACACACCGCTTTGGATCATGTTGTTAATTTATGAGAAATTACAAACATCTGGTGAGCTCTGTGGTATAGGTGGATGTACACAAAATGCAAATAGAATGGACTTCATATCAAGAATCATCACAGGAAGTACAATTACCGACTGCTTCTGGTTTCACGTGAGCAACAGAATCTTTCTGGTGCACACGTAAAACTTTCTGGTGCGCACCAGAAACATTTAATTTATTTTTCTTTTCCCATGTTCTTTAGCAACTCTGTAGTTTTTTTCCAAAGGGTGCCAATAACTGCAGATGCCAGTGTACCTTCTACAAGTGCAACGGCAACAAAAGCAGATACTTGTGTATGTGTGCAAAGGATCATGGGTATATTTACCGCTGAGGCCAAGGCATATCCAGCCAACTCTGCGTTTCCAAGGTGACCACACGCTATGGTGATGACGAAGGGGATGAGGAAGTTTAGGATGCGTGAGATGAGCTGATGTGGACAGAGATACACACAGGGTGCCATAGAAACAAACATTCAGTGTTCTCATCTTGCATGAAAAAGTACACAGAGCCCTCTTGTGTGTTTTATGCTAATCTACCCAATATGTAGGAATGTACAATTTATAGAAATCTAAAACATTTACATATTTAAGCAATATTTGTTGATAGTTGTTATTTGTCACTATGAAATTTCATGAAACCCTGGAAAACCACACAGTTCTATATTTTGT